>CAKNWT010295583.1:530-21712 GCA_932066315.1 Andricus coriarius | reverse complement strand
AATTTATAAATTAAAAATGTTTAATTTCTGAAAAAAGATCTTTCTCCTTCGCTCCAATCGGAATCGAACCTCACGTCTTCTGATTGCCGGTCGGGTGTTTTTGAATACAAGTTAAATTAGAAGGAATCTGGATTATCATCGAAAAAATGAAAAGCGTATATCTGAAGAAAGTATCTGCCTTCGATCTATCTAATAGCTTAGTGGTTAAAGCACCCGACCGGCAATCGGAAGACGTGAGGTTCGATTCCCACCGGAGCGTAGGAGAAAGATCTTTTTTCAGAAATTGAAAATTTTTAATTTATAAATTTCAAACTCCATATAGTCTGAAAAAACGTTGAGAATTTCTGTTATTTGAGGTGTTACATTAGATCGATATTGTTGATTTCCATTTTCACAGTAAGTGAATAATATCTACACATGATCAATCGTTACCAACTCCGATGATAATACAGATTCCTTCTAAAGTATCGGATTTTTTTGCTAGTCGAATTCGAGGTTCTACAATATTCTGCTACTCGAATAAAAATGCCCTGTTTCTTTTCTTCCAAAATCGTAATGCTGAATTTTTTTGCTACTTGAATTCGGAGTTCTAGATTTATCTACTATACGAATAATAGATTCTCAATTTCTTTGCACCTCGAAAAATAAAGTGCCGGATTTTTTTGCTGCTCGCATTTTAAATTCTAGATTATTCTGCTACACGAATAATAGATCACTGATTTTTTTGCTCCTCGAAAGTAAAGTGTCGGATCTTCATGCTGCTCAAATAATAGTAGCAACAAAGTCGGGAATCTATTATTCGAGTAGCAAAAACATTGGATTCTTTATATTTGAGGGGAAAAAAATCAGCAACCCATTATTTGTGTAGCAGAATAATCTAGATCTTCGAATTTAAATAGCAAAAAAATCCATTACTTCAATTTCAAGGAGCCAAAAAATCGGGCAACTTTTATTCGTTTGGCAGAATAATGTATTAATTCATATTAGAGTACGAATAAAATCCAGTACTTTAATTTCGAGGACCAAAAAAATCGGGAATCTAATAATCGGCTAGCAAAATAATTTAGAAATTGGAAATCAAGTACCAAAAAAATCCGACACTTTATTTTCAAGGAGCAAAAAAATGGGGAATGTATTATTCAAGTAGCAGAATAATCTATAACTGGAAACTGGAGTAGCAAACAATTCAATACTTTAATTTTAAGGCGCAAAAAATCGGGAATCTATTATTCGAGTAGCTGAGTAATCTGGAACTCTCGGAGTTTAAAATACGTTTCAACTTTAAAATAATAATTAACGATATTTTTATCATTTGAATAAAAATTTGCAGCTAAATATAGTATATAAAAATTTGTTACTTGTAATGATGTACACACTGGTGATGAAAAGTATTATCTAAGGCATTAAACTTCTGTAGATTGTACAGTTATTTTTTAATTTGATTAAATTACACCTTCATTTTTCATAATGTGTACTTCTGATTCACTTAGGTATGCAATGGAATATAAAGGAATCTCAAGTTGCACCTTATAAAAAAAGGAAGGTTAACGACGATTGTCGGATTTTTAGCTCCCAAACATATCTATTGCACGAGTAAACATTTGTTATAAATAGTCAGCAATTATATAATATTTAATTGTGTTTTTGGTTTGGATTTAAGAAATAGAATTTTATTAAAATTACACCAACCTATGCGAATTCTACGTGAAATTTTATAATCTTATTATATACATATTTTTGATATACATAAATATTTTTCCGATCTGTCCAACAAAATTTTAAGAGGTTATGCGTATTTGAATTTTGTGCTTTGTTTTTGAAAAAACTCAATATTTTTTCTTTAAACCTCGATAAACTTTGATTTAATTTAGACATTTATCGTTTTCTTTTCGATTATAATAGCATTTTTTGTCTTCTTTCGTAAGCCCTTATAGTTTTTGCTATTTTTTTGTTGAATTTGTACTCTGATAAGGAAGATATTTTATGAGTTTTATGCGTGCTAAATAATTTTTGTGGCCAGGAGAATTTTCTTTCCTAACAATCGAATTCTCTACATTTTCTCGCAAACAATTACAAATACGAAAAAGTGTTCAAGTAAAAGTTTGCACGTACTAAAAAGTTATATAAAAAATACCTCTTGTTCTTATTCGATATCTTTTATCGTTTACGAGAAAAATTCTTAAATTACATTGTTAGGAAAAAAATTCTCCCGGCCTCAAAAATTGTTTAGCCCTCATAAGGCTGATAACATGCCTTCTTCTATTAGGAGAAACTTTTCAGAAATATTTGGAAGAATACAAAAAGTGGAGTGATCCCAAAAATGTATTTTTCATTATTTTAAAATTAGAAGAAAAAAATAAAAAAGATTTTCTGGAAAACCCTCAACTCTTTGATTTTTTCCCATATTTTTTTTATTGCTACTTATATAAGGCAGATATCATATTAATTTTATGCCGGCTAACATTTTTGAATGCCGGGAGAATATTTTTGAATTTTTCTCGTATACACTGAAAGATATCGCAAAAGAAGAAGAGGTATTTTTCGTAGATATTTTTGGACGTGCAAACTTTTATGTTAACATTTTTTCGTATCTTTCATTGCTTGCAAAAAAGTATAAAATTTGATTGTATAAAAAAAAGTTCCTTATCAGAGTACAAATTTAAAAAAAATAGCAAAAACTATAAAGGTGGATTTTTGGAGAAAATCGACTTTCAATTTTTCAGAAAAACCGCCACCATTTTATGAATTTGAAAACTTCTTAAAATTTTCTAGCGGGTTACGAAATAAGACAATAAATGTTATTATAATCGAAAAGGAAACGATAAATGTCTAAATTGGGTCAAAAGTTATCGAAGTTTAATGAAAAAATGTTGTGTTTTTCTAAAAACAAAGTACAAAATTCAAATATGCATAACTTTGTTAGAAATTTGTTCGGAAAATTGGAAAAATATGTATCGCTTGATTTCCTCTAGAAAACAACATATTTCATCCCCGAGAGATTCTGCGACTTCAAGTGTAGAACAGATATTCTTAACTTTTATTCAAACAAAAAAAGTAGTATTATGAATAATATATCCATAGTTCTTACTAAAGAAGGAAGCTATAATTTCCTTTGAAACTTAAACTGAATCTTGATAAATGTCATTTTTGCTCATTTTCAAAAAATTATAGCGTAATAAAATTTATTTGTAATAATACGTAGGAGCTTTTTAGCATTACCCCGTTTCGATTTTCTATAATGTTGTATCTTCGGCCAACCCTAGCCAATATAAAAAATATAGTTATCATTACAAGGGAATTTCCAGTACAGTAAATGCCAGCACATACAATTATAAATTGCAGTTTTGTATTTATTTGTAGATACGAGTATTTCTCTATCTAGCCTTCCTTCACCAGAAAATAAACTTCCAAGATACAGGAAATCTTCAACCTGCTCGATCTTCTTTTCCTTTAATACAATGTTGCGTCCTGTTTTCTCATTCCCTCCTTTAAACACAATAATCTTTGTTTTATGTACGTTAATCTTTAAACCCATACTATTCGCGCTAACATAATTCAGTGTGTTCTACATCCTTTGCAAATCATCTATACTGATTCTGTCGTAACAACCTCATTATCTGCAAACGTCAATCCACACACCTTCACTGTTTAAAGAATAAACACCTTTTTCTTCTAAAAGAGAGCCATCCTTAGACACTAATATGAATGTGATGAATAACTAAGCGCGGACATAACGCCGCCTTGCCCAACGACCTAATGTAAGCCAGCATTATTTCATGTATGTACCTTCGGCCTCACCTTTAAGATTGTCCTCTTCCCTTACGAGTTAGACTGTGTTTTTCTCTCTTTCCAACATTTTCATTCATCCGATACAGCATGGAAGTTATAGCTTTCTCCCTTTGGCAGCCTATAACAAGTGTTCTGACTTGAAAGATAAATGATGTTTTCTTTGGATCGCCCAGTCCTGATGTTCAAAAATGCTTGTCCCTTGGCAGCTTTCAGCTACAATGCTTGTTTATAAAGAAAGTTTCTCTTATTTACGGCTCGAGTGAGGTAGGGACTCTGAGTTAGACACCCTGCTACCAAGATAAATTTGCTATTAAGCAAAGCATATTTACCTAAAATTCAAAAAAATTGTTAGCATATTTACCTAAAATTCAAAAAAATTGTTAGCATCGAAATAAAAAGTAATAATTTATAAATAGGGGAAACCCTCCTACAGTGGATAATGCAACCTACAGTGGATAATCATTAATTAAAAATACTAATGTATGTAAAATAATTAATTTAATGTAATTAATATTTAAGACACTATATGTGTTGATACATTAATATTCAAATTAATTATTTACATTTTATTTGTGCTCTTAATTAATGATTATCCACTGTAGGTTGCATTATCCACTGTAGGGAGGTTTCCCCTACCTGTACTCAATTTCGAAGTATAGCATCGAAATATTAAAATACAAATCCATTTAACCTTAAAAGATAAATTCGAAATTATAATCTTTGCTATGATTTTATTGTTTAAGGCATTCATATTGCCAATTACTGGCTTGAAGGAAACTGTACATGATCATGCAACCTTTGTAAGGATCCTCTGCAGGTTATTTCATCGGAAATAAAGTTAAGGCGAGTTTTATACACGACGAAATCACAACGACAAGCCGGCGAAACCCTCGTGTGTCTTGGTGACACTGAGCGACCCAAGGATGTTAGCTTTCTGCGTCCATCTCGCAAGTGCCTTGGCATCTTTGGGCACGCAAGTATGGCTTCGAGGTTATGAGCCAGTAATATTCTCGCAACTCTGAGAGCACTGAACCTCTCCTCCTTTTCCTTTTTCTTGGCAGAGATGTTGTAGTCGGCCGGAGTCGAGAATTCGATCACGAATATAATTCGTTTCCCGAAGTCCTGGAGAACAATGTCAGGCCTCGAGTGTGCAATCGAGACTGCTGTCCGAAAATGATAGTACCAGAAAATTTGGCATTTCTCATTGTGGACAATTAACTCTATCTCCCTCTGAGCGTTCGGCAGGACATGGTTGCGGCCAGCACCATAAGAGCGACAAAGATGGTAGTAAAGCCCTCTTAGAGCTTGTGTTGCATAACGATACGAAATGCTCGGTTGTCTGATTCTCACTTTTGTTTTTATCGTCTCACCTCATCTTATTTCTTGACCAATTTATCGGAGGGAACATCATTGACGTAAATGTTACTTGAGGTTGTCAAATGAAAACAACAGTTGAGAAGAATGTCAGATAGCACTGAAAATTTGGAGGGAAATTCTGAGGAATAAATTATTATTACTAACTTTACAAACCAACTAATATATGACAATATATATGTCCTAGGCATTTAAAAGTTTTAGACAGTGGGCCGACTGCCTAGGCATTCAGCCGATAGCGGGTGTTATGAATTAATGACGGTCTGGCGTGGGATAGCGAAGGAACCATGCTCGATCATGTCAAAGTCGACGAAAAGGAGAAAGACAATTTACCATCGTGATCATTAACGGCTAAATACATTTTATCGATTGAGTCCGGCATACGAGTCCCCGAGTATATCCATTGAAGCAGTCCCTTTGTGTCCAAAAAATGTTTTGCTTGTTGGAGAAAATTGGCACAGATGTAGCCTCCGGCAGTTACGACTACGATCGTTCACCGAACGATCGATCCCGACGCGGCCGGAGGTGATACGTCATCCGACTCGTCACTTCCTGCAACAACAGAAGACGATCGAGTCGGGAAATCACTAAACAATTAATTTGGGCTTGAAGAGCCACTGGCTTAATTCACGGACTTGAATAACTGAGTTCTCTCGAAGACGCACAATTGATTACTTATCGTTGCAACACCGAAAATTAGCCACACCAGCCTACACCTTGATAGCAAATGAGCAGAGCAGCAAAAGGGTCCAAGTCTGCTCAACAAAAGCATCCTCATGCTACTACCTGAGTTCCCACGCTACGAAACGGCAGTACGCGAAACTAAAAAACAGAGGGAAAACCCTGAGGAGAATAAGCACCGGGCGGAGACCAAGCTGTGTTCAATGAAACCCGAAGGTCAATCAAAAGAGAAACAATAACATCAAATAAATTATTAACAGCGGGATTTCAGAAGAATTTGAGTTGAAATATTTACCTGGCGTCCAAGTGCCTGCTTTATTCAGGCATTCAGAAGAATACTCAAACAACCTTCTAAACGCCTGAAACATCTTAGGCAATTAGATGGAACTAACCATAGAGTATTAAAACACACATTAAATAGTTATCTAACATTTTATTGTCATTTTCATGTTTATCTAATTAACGAAATATACCTTTACAAAATAATAAGATTAATGACTTTATGTCTTCAATGTAAAAAGTATTTTAATTTAAGTTCATGTGCCTACAATTTTCGAAGGTAAAATTTGATTTTTTTTTTGCAATTTGGCCTGTGGCGTCCCACCCCTGAAGCTCAAGATATAAAGTCTATTGTGCCAGTACCACGAATCCGGCCATCTTTGCCGAGTGGTTTTGGATCTCGTTGCGTATCGTTGTTATAACGTTCTAAGAATATACCTCTCAGGGGCCAGGCGTACCTATCGCACAGTAAATGACGTCCTACTTTGTGAGTGGCAAAGTGGCCCCCACTCACTCTGTCATTCGGCAGCCTCCCTAGCAGGCTAGGGTGGGCGGAGCGATTCCTCTGAGATAGATCCACAGATTCGAAGCACTGCCCTTCTGCGTTATGTAAGTGTATGTGTATGTGTTCATTACTCGAAATATGCCTGCAATCATCGAGCAAGAGTCCCTCGTAGGTGCCTCAGGCGCAGGAGTCCCCCGTAGATCTCATTTTCGAGTCTTCTCAAAATCGACTTCGACCCCCAAGGCTAGTCCCCTTGTCATTGGGCCTACACGTTGGTACGTAACCAGCCTCTGCTGAGGGGACTTACAGCTTAAGGTGGTTTCCGAACCACCGGAGCCCCGGTTGAAGTACATAACAAAATTTCCATTGGTACCGGCTCAGGGATCGAAGCCCAGCCCTCCTGCACGGAAGCATGACGCTCTATCGTGTGAACCACCGAGGCTCCTTTTCATTATTTAATTAATTGATATTAATTATTTTTGATGATTTCTTTGATTTACTGATTATATAATTCATTAAATCTTTCTTTATTACGATAATGATTAATATTGTGATATTTGTAATACAAAAGGACATTAGAGTTTTTATTTGTAATAATACGTAGGAGCTTGAAAATTTTGCAAAATGAAAAAAAAAGTTTACCTTCGAAACCTGTAAAAACATTAGCTTGAATTAAAAGACTTCTTAAATATATGATATAAAGTTCTTATTCATATTATTTTGTAAAAGTATATTTCATTTCTCAGATAAAAATAAAAATAAAATGTTAGATAGCCATTTAATGTATGTTTTAATGCTCTATGGTTGGTTTCTTCTAATTGTCTACAACGTGTCAGGCGTTTAAAATATTGGTTGAGTATTCTCATGAACGCCGGCAGTTAGACCACTGGGTGAAACTTCTAAATGCCTACGACATATATATATATATATCTGAGAGTATGCAGCCTTATCCTTGCATGTGGGGCTCTATAAGGATGGACGAACCCTTTCCCTTGCTCGTGGGAACAAAAATGACTCCACCAAAACACAAAAATGTTGTAGATGCGGTTCGAAACGATCGAACGCGCAGGGCCCCCGACAATGGGTCGGACAACAATGCCGACTATCCTAGAGTTGGAAGAGCCAATCAAGATGGAGTCAATGCGATTGACCGGCAGAATATCATCACTTTTAAGTGACAGATCGACTCAAGGACGACCTGCTGGTGTGCTTTGATACCAATATGGCCCCTGAACGAAAAGGTTACATGACTCGACTGCATACTCTGTGGTGCCAGAAACACCCAGAGCTCTCGAATTTTTCGCATAAATGCCTACGAAACCGTGCCGAGGAACTCCGGAAAAGGGGTTATATAAGCGGAGCGCTTACTCAACCGCAGTTAGAACAAGTCGGCAACAGAGAAAGGGAGGAGATACTGAGACCAACCGCGAGCAGACATCCAATATAGGAAGAGCGATGTTTCAGGACCCGGAGAAACATCAACAATCAGGTTTCTCTCAAGCCCAAATATCTGGCTGAACTGGATGACGAGCTTCGTGGAGATTTTTCTGATGAACCCGAACTCTGGACTATCAATTGTAGTGTGTATAATGTAGCGAGAGTTTTGGCAGATGCAAAACGTAAAACAAAACCAATGGTTGATCATAAGACCAAGGTTCGACAGTTCGCGAGCGAACTGCGGATCCGTTATCACACACTTAACAAGTGAATGCTGCTGACCATCAGGTAGCATATTATTGACAGAATACGAGTATTATCTAACGCCAGGAGAAGTCTAGAGCGGAGAGAGAAGTGGGTCAGAGAAAATCAGCAGTTTTTGTCTAACCCATCTCGACTCTTTCAAGACCCTCCAGTTACTGTCATTCACCCACCCGCACCAGAGGAGGTCGAGGCATCCACTGAAAGAATACTGAAAGAATATAAATAGCTTCAAAGATCTGTGTAGTGCCCTCATAACACCTCAGGAGGAATGCCCACCTATCACTACCGAGGTGGTGAAAAAAGTATTAAGAGGCATGAAGCACTATTCCGCTCCGGGACTAGATCGTATCAAGAACTTCTGGTGGAAGAAGTTTCCTTCAACCCACCAGCGTCTGGCCCGCGTCTTCACCTCATTTCTAAAGTCGGAAGAGTTTATTCCGGAGTAGTTGGTGAAACGGTGAACAGTGCTCCTGCCGAAGACGGGCAAATTAGCTGACCCTAATAATTATGTGCCAATAACTTGTCCCAACACACTGTATAAGATTTTCACAGCTATCCTAAATGATAGGATTGTTCAGACAATTGGACCTGTGAGGCGAGAGATGTACGAACAAAGCTGCTCAAAGAAAGGCTTATCATCTGTCTGTTAGAAAGCTTAAAGGTTCATTCACACATCGTGAGGTGCATAGAGAGATTAATGCCGCTTTGGAAAACCAGATTTACTATCTCATCTGGAAAACATCGTGTGATCAGTAACAGTGTCACCTTTCAGAAAGGTGTGTTTCAGGGCGATACCATGAGCCCTCTCCTCTCTTGTCTCGCATTATTGCCACTATTTCTCGCACTTCACCAATCCGAAGGGTACCTCTGCGGCAAACCTGGAAAACGAAAGCATAAGGTCACTCATGTATTTTACATGGATGATCTTAAAATCTATGCTAAAAATCACGAGAAACTACATCTAGCTCTAGACATTGTCCAAGAGTACACTCAAGAGATTGGAATGGAGTTCGAGTTAGAAAAATGCGCCAAGATTTATTTGAAGAAAAGAAAGCCTAATGGCTTTTTGAGTTCATTTGGGTCGTTAATGCTATTGATTTATTTCTATTTTTGCCCTTGTTTAAGCCTAAATATTCTGACTGAAACTCGTTTATATTATGAAAGGACCTTCATACTGGTCATATAATTTTCCTGCTTTTTTATCCGCTTTATTTGACAGTTTGTTTACCTTTTTTAAAGACCCTATCTCCTATTGACTGAATTGGTTTCAATTCACGACCTAAATTTAAAAAATGCGGCAGTAAATTGCGTCGACAAATTTTTGGGTTAAATCTCTTAATGTTTTGTTAACGAATTCCGTGCCATTGTCGGTGTGGAGAATCCGCGGTGTTCCCCAACGCGAAATGACACGTTTGTGGAATTCTGAGTCAATTCTGATCCCGTTAGATTTTTTAGTTGGGATTATTTCGACCCATTTTGTGAATAGGTCTACAAAAACTCCGGAATTCTTTCCCTCTCTACTTGAGGCTAGCTTCATTCCCTTTATCCCCCCTTTCCCCCGAAATTTCTGTTCATACTTTTTCCAGGCTTAAGACTGGCATCATTTTCGACATATCTACTTATACTTGATACTGGGGCGTTTAAAATTTTTTGGGAAATATTTATTGTCAATAACTCTTATTGTTATAAAATTATTATAATATGAATATTAACTCAAGTGAAATAAATAATAAGATTATCAACATATTTCCCTTACGCTTCTACAATATTTATTTAACTTTATTTTATACAACTACAATCCTATTAAATGTTACAAATAGTCGTCAAATTAAAACTAAACCTATACGCATAAAAACATGGGCGAAACTTGACAAACTCTAATCTAGTTATGAAACCTACTTCTAACATTAACAGTCCATCAATAAGAGATTGCGGGAGTTCAGCTGTAGCCTTCGTGTCGTTCGGACGTGTTTGGGGTCCGCTCCCGAAAGTTTGTTTGTTGCTTTTCATACTAAAGTGTGTCTCCGAATTTAAAGTGAAATTATGACGACCAACGAAGAGCTGAAAAATTTATTATTATCTGTGCAAGAAGAGGTTTAAAACAACAAATGTGAAAGTAAGCTTGGTGATCGAAGATACTAAGACCTTGAAAAAATCGGATGAAAAAATTTTGGAAGAGCACTATGGAGAAAAAAATTGGTTTTATAGAAGCTAGAGAAAGAGCCAGAAACATCGTACTCTATAACGTGAAGGGTGATTTTACCAGTAATAACCGTCTCTCTGATTCTATTAATACCATTTTCGAGAAGGCTAATATTAATATACCAAATGCTTATATCGAAAAGGTCATAAGGATTGGAAAAATTCAAGGTTCGAGACCAGTTTTGGTTTCGTTCACTAACTCGAGATACAAAGAGAAGAATGTTCAAAATGCAAAAAATCTGCGGTCTCTGAAGGTGGTATTCTCAAATGATCTCTCTCATGAACAGAGAGAAACACGTAAGAAGCTGAGAGAATATCAACTTAAATTGGAACGATTTGGAAAGTCTTCTTTTATCAAGGCAAATCGCCTTCTTATGGACAACGACTACAATGATTCACCATCCATATAAAAGTTGCTTGCAGCAAGTAATGTTGATGGATATAAATCTGATGGTGGTGATTCAATGGCTTCGACAAGCTCTACAACAGGCAGGAAAAGGAGACGCCCCCTAAAATCATATCACCTAATATCGATAACAACAAGAAACCCAAACACATTCACAAGGAAAAGACAATTTAGAATTTTTTCAGGAGCTCTGGAAAGGAGGAGAGCCCAAGATGGTCCCGAGAGCATGAGAGATGCTCTATTACAATCATTGCCAAGAGTTGTTTTCTGGAATGCCAGAGGATTGAAAAATTTGGATGATGTTTATACTCATTCTACCACTGAGGATATTATATGTGTTAGTGAGACGTGGCTTACTCCCCCCCCCCCCAATTATCTATCCTCATCGAAACTCCGACTGTCAAGTAATGTACAGTGTGGCAACGAAGGAATCAACAATGGGAAGAGCAAAGCGAGGTCTACTCATTATCACAAACAAGGGTAATTACAAAGCAGAAACTATATGTGTGGCTGATGATTATATTTTTGTCAAAATAAATAATAATTCCTCTTTCAATATCATGATTGGATCAATATACTCTAATCCAGACTCTAATATTGTAAACTTTTTAAATAATATAAATGAAGTTATTTATGATATTTCCTTAAAATATTTAAATTGGCCTATAATAATAGGAGGGGATTTTAATTGTAAAGTTGGAGATTTAAACCAATTAGAGAAAGAAATTGTATGTAATAATAGGAAAATATTTAACGTTAGGTCAAGTCTGGACCCTGAACAAGATAAAAGAGGCAAATTGATGGTTGAATGCTTTGAAAAAAATGAATTGTTTGTTTTGAACGGAAGAACTAGGGGTGATTGTCCTGCTCAATATACCTTATTTAGAGGGAAACGTTGTTCGATTACTGATTTGGCTTGGATAAATACAATGGGTGCACAACAAGTTGATAATTTTGAAGTTTTAAGGGTACCGACGGGATCTGATCATTTCCCTATAGCGATAACTTTCCTAGCTGACTCGGCATTTGATTGTATTAACATAACAAATTATCCTTATTTCAAATGGAAAAACGAAAAATATGAAGAATATAAAGAAAATATTCAGTACCCTTCAGTTTCTAATTATCAGAATTTGTCGATAGACGATCTTGAACAAAATTTAATACAAACTATCACAGATACAGCAATTCAGTTTGGAAAGTTTGTAACACCAAGTAAAAAGCTCAGTTTTTCGAAGCCATGGTTTCATGAGGATTGTAAAAACAGCAAAAGAGAATTAAAGCAAATGTTAAAAAAATGTGAACAGGAAAATTTCAAACCAGATGCTCTGTTAATTTATGCAGACTATAAAAATGAATATACGAAGTTACTGTTATTCAAAAAAAAGGCGTATATAAAATCTCTGTTAAACTCTCTTGCGGTGGCTAAGGATTCTAAACAATTTTGGAAGGTAGTTAATAGTTTTGAACCCAAATTATCAAATCGGGATTGCATAGATCTAGACACGTGGGAAATATACTTCCGATCTATATATCCTGCCCGGGATCCTGATACCTTCATATTATCGATTAACGATTCACGAAATCCTTATCTTGACTCGCATATTACTTTGGAGGAGATGATTTCAAGTTTAAAGAATTGTAAGTATAATAAAGCTCCAGGGCCAGGCGGAATTAGTTATGAATTTCATAAAAATTTACCTGACAATCTGATACTGTATCTAAATTCTTCATTTAACAAAGTAATTACTTAAATTACTGTTCATCTATGCAAAAAATGAGAAATGCTTGGTATAAAATTTTTGAGAATCCGGAAGCTAACGATATTAGAAAGGCAAATATATATATAATTAAAATCTTTGAAGGTGTGTAAATAACAACAGTTGAAATTTACGTAATAATAATTGTTATTATTATAAGCTGTAACTTCTTTGTATGAATCAGTGATTCTTATACAAATAAAGACTATACAATAAGAGAATGCTCTTTTTCTATATTTTCTTTTCTCCTTTTTTCCTTGCTTTTCATTTTTATGCAGACACTCGTTTGGACTTCTAACAAAGCTTAGAACAAATTATAAATGTTTGGGTTAGCACTTCGAGGCATGGGATTTAATTGCGAATGGTAAGCCTCAAAACTATTTGTTGTTGGCGTTATTGTTGGAGAAAATTGAGCTAATTATCGTGATTTTCTATACGTGCGTATCCATTTCTTACCTATTGAGAACATCTCCCCGTCTCTACTGCCCTAAGTTCGTGGCACGGGTGGATGAATAAAGCTCGGAACGCAACTTCTCCGAGCTAAAGTGACCGCGGTTTACAAATGAAGGGTTTTCTGACCATAGACCGCAACTCCAGTGCAGCTTACCAACGGTGTCGAAAGCTGAATGGCACCTGGGTGAGGTGTCTTAAACGGTCTCTCTGGGATACCGGGAGACCTCTCAGAGTATGCAGACTTATCATTGTATGCGGGGCTCTGCAAGGCAGGACGAACACTTTCCCTAACCGCTCGTGGGAACAACAATAACAAAAACAAAACACCAAAAAGTTGTAGATTCGGTTCAAAACGATCGAGCGCGCACAGCACCCGACAATGGGTCGGCAAACAATGCCGATCATCCTAGAGTTCGTAGTGATGAAAATAGTTTAGATGGAAACTAACTGAAAAAAAAAATATATATATATATATATATTATTAAAAAATAAGGTTCAACAACCACCGCAGGGTCCCACTGAGGCAACTGCCATCTGAAAAATGACACCGGCTCCCAGTAGAACCGCGGTAAATCTCACTTATAGCCACATCTCACAACCGTGAGATGGGTGGTGACAGGATACGATAAAATCACAACGACAGGCTGGCGAAATCCTCCTGTGTCTTGAGGACACGAAGCAACCGAGGATGACAGCTATCTGCATCCATCTCGCAAGTGCCTTGGCATATTTTTAGCACGCGGGTATGGCTTTAAAGTTACGAACCAGTGACAGTTTCGCACCTCCGAAAGCACCTATCACAAGGACAATTACTTGTACCGAATATCTTGGGTACAGTCGTCGCAGCTCCCTTTTCAGGTATTGATACCTTTCCTCCTTTTCTTTCGCCTTGGCAGTGATTTTGTATTCGCACGGAGCCGAGAATTCGACTACGAATATAATTCGTTTCTCGAAGTCTTGAAGAAAAATGTCAGGCCTCGAGTGTGCAACGGAGACTACTGTCCGAAAATCGTAGTACAAGAAAATTTGGCACTTCTCGTTTTGGACAATTGCCTCTACCTCCCTTAGAGCGTTCGGCAGGGCAGGGTCGCGGCTGACACCACAAGAGCGACAAAGATGGTAATAAAGCACTCTCAGGGCCGCATTATGTCTGTAGATATACGTCGTTACTGCGTGGCTGTGACACCCCGATAGTATGTGTTCTAGATACTGAGCATGTGCATGACACGCTCTGCGCCTATCGCTTGGAACATCTTGACATATAACGCGGTCACGGTATGCTAATGTGAAAATAAAACCGTTCTGGCATGCGAAAATAAAACCCTCCGTACCTGAATTAAGCCCTGATGATCTGAGGAAAACAAAAGTTGGCTCCTTCGACAATGAGTGTTTTTCTATATTTCTGTGGAATATTCCGTGCATTTTCTTGTCGAGTAGCTGTTGGTGACATTTTTCAACCTTTGCTTTCTTCACTTCGTCTTTTAGAAGTGAAGCACCTGGATGGAGTGATACACTTTCCTCACATCTATTGTTAAAATTCAGGCCGAGCGCCTCGGCTGCCTTCTCTGCGACTTTGAAAAGAAACGCTCCTTCACCAATCATCTCGTGGTTCCTGGAAATATTTAGGTGAGGATCTCTGGTATTGGCAACGATGTAAGCTGTACATAGAACAATTCGATGATGAAGACACTGGAGATTCAGAAGTCCTCGTCCGCCTTGACGGCGTAAAATGTCTAATCGCGGAACTGACGAATTGATATGCAAGCTTTTATGGATATGCATGATCTTACGTGTGGTGACATCAAGGGCCTTAACTTTGTTCTTCGTCCATTAAACCACCTCAAACGAGTAGAGTAGAACCAGGACGGCAAGAATGTTAGTCGCAGATACCTTGTTCAACGCTGACACATTGGAAGGCCAAATCTGTCGAAGAAGATATTTGAATCTGCTTTGTAGAGACTCCTTTACTGATGTTATGACCTGAATGCGGCTTTGAAACACGCCTAGGCGTGTATAGGTCTCTCCATGTTAAGATGTCTAATAACACTTATATCCGCAAGCTCAGGGTCCTGGGGAACGCCCACAATCTTTCCTTTCTTCAAATGAATTTTGGCACATCTATCCAATCCAAAGTCCATCCCAATCTCTCCTGTGTACTTCTTGACGATATTTATGGCAGTTTGAAGTTTGCTTTTACTAAAGGCATAGATCTTCAGGTCATCCATATAAAATACATGAGTGACCTTATGCTCTCGCAGGTTAATGTCGCCACAGAGGTATCCAGAAGAATTTCGTAGTACGAGAGATAGAGGCAGCGTTTTTACAGACACACCTGTCAATTAGCAGGTTCTGTCGACAGCCTGCTACAACTTTTTTCGAGCAACTTTGTTCCTACATCTCACGCCACACAGGCTCAATTCGCCGAACAATGCTCTTGTTTAGGACAGCTGTAAAGATCGTATACAGTGTGTACAAACAAGTTATTGGCCTGTAATTATCTGCGTTGGACAAGTTGCCTTTTCTCGGTAGGAGTATAGCGCCTCCTAACGCCAGCCAGTGCGGAATGGGCCTCGCCAACTTTAAATATGAGATGAATATGCGCGTTTAGTTTTAGTTTGTAGAAGTAAACTTCTTCCACCAGAAGTACTTGATATAATCTGGTCCAGCACCGGAAAAGTTCTTCGTGACTCTAAGTGCTTTTTTCACCTTTTCGATAGTGATTGATGGACATTCTTCCTCAGATATTATGATGTTGTCGCGAAATTCCTGGAAGCGGATAATATTGTCAGCGTCTTCTTTCAACTTTCGTGTTTTCGGGATCTGGTATATCTCTCTCCAAAAAGTATCTACCCCTGATATTGAAGTCAAGGTCGAGTGTTTCAGGAGCCTCGTCCGCTGCTTTGTACAGAAACGCCCCTTTGCCCATTTCTTCGTGTTTCCTGACTATCTGAAGAAGAGGGCCTTGTCCATTTGCGATTGTATATGCTGTATCCAGAATAATCCTGTTGTGAAAACTTGCAAGATTCAGTATTCCGCGATCACCTTGACGGCGTGAGATGTAAAATCGCGGAACTGAAGATTTAAGGTGCATGTTTTTGTTCTTGTGCATAACCTTTCGGGACGCCATATCGAAGGATCTGAGCTTCGTCCTGCGTCCATGGAACCACTCCAAATGAATAGAGTACTATCGGTATGGCAAGAACTTCGTCGCAGATACTTTGTTCCTCGCCGACAGTTCGGAGGATCAAATCCGTCAGATTAGACGTTTGTCTCTGCATCGGAGAGTATTCTTCAAAGATGTCACGTCCTAAATGCGGCTCTGTGGCACCCCCAGGTATGTATAGGTATCTCCAGCGCCAAGTTGTCGTATAGCACTTCTGTCGAGGAACTCAGGGACTTACGGGAATCCATTAAGTTTTCATTTCTTCAAATAAACCTTGGCGCATTTTTCTAACCCGAACTCCATTCCAATCTCTCGAGTGTACTCTTTGACAACGTCTAGAGCTAGATGTAGTTTCTCCTGATCTTTAGCATAGATCTTGAGATCATCCATGTAAAATACATGAGTGACCTTATGCTTTCGATTTCCAGGTTTACGGCAGAAGTACCCTTTGGAATGGCAAAGTGCGAGAGATAATGGCAATAATGTGAGGCAAAAGAGGACAGGGCTCATGGTGTCGCCCTGAAACAAACCTCTCTGAAAGGTGACACTTTTAGTGATCACACGGGTTTTCCATATGAGATAGTACATCTGGGTTTTCAAAGCGGCATTCATCTCTCTATGCACCTCACGATGTGTGGATAAACCTTTAAGCTTTCCAACAGACAGATGATAATTGGGGCGAATTAACATTTTTGAGTTCCCCCGAATTTCTCTTTCTGATTCTTTTAAACGAATTAGGCCAGCGCGGATTGAATGCGTTTCAATTCATTTGAATTCGTGGTCAAGGTCATTTCGAAAAAAATTAATAAAAATTGCATGCCTCGAGACTCAAACCAGCGATCCCAAGTGTATAAGTCCAGAGGGCGACCACTAAACTACGGGAATCATTGTTATTTATTTACAACGGATCCTTTATGCCCAGCGCGTTGGTTATAGCTTATTAATTCGATTGCATAGGCCAGCCTATTCGCGCTGGCGAATTCAGGCGAATTGGAGCTTGACTTTGAATCTCGCGAATTAAGATGAATTGTCTGACAATGAATTTAATTCGTGCTGACACATTCAAATGAATTAGGTCCTCTAAATTTTTTTTTCCAAATTTAGGCAAATAGCAGATTTCAAGATTAAATTACTTTTTTCCGAACTTACAAGAATTCACGACCTACCCTAATTCGAGATTGTCGCACAGCGAGATACACGGAGGCTCTATCGAATTCATCTTAATTCGCCTCAATTAGTTTATTTTTACTGGGTTGGCATATTTTTGGCACGCGAGTATGGCTTTAGGGTTACGAACCATTGATAGTTTCGCACCTCCGAGAGCACTGATCACAAGGAAAATTAGTGGAAAGTTGCTCAAGACGAGCCCCCTCCTAAAACGGGCCACCCTTAATATTTTTGTACGAAAACATTATAGTCATCACTTACACATGCGATTACGTACTCAGCAGATTTCTAGTTATTTGTAAAGCGTTGATTTTCTGCACTTGAAGTAAATTAACAAAAACAGAAAGGACAAATCATTTGTGTACGTTAGAGAACGAACTTTTACCTGTTTTAGAAGTTGTGATTTAATAACTTCCAATGATTCGAAGGGGTAAGCTTTTTATACATAATTTTGTACGTAAAAGCGAAATCTGCTTTTCTTGTGAGTTTCTGGTGTAATGAGTTGAGCTTGAACGTGTTTTGCATATTCTTTAGAAAACTGGTTGCAGAAAAACAGCGAATATTCATCAAAAAGTTTTTTGGAGATATTAGGTAAGAAGTGAAACGATAAACTCTTTATTGCATCAGTAAATTCTTTACTTAAGATGAATATTATTTGAAATTTTACAATATTTCAAAATATTTAATCCTTGAACTTTGTTTACACTTATTTTCTGTTAGACCTTATTTAACGCTTATTTTACGTTTTAGAATGTATTTTGCATTACTAATATGTCATAAATGTAAAGAATATGATTAAATAGTATGCCGCGAATAAAATTCCTCAATATCTAGTGTTTAATTAAATAAATTTTTCGATTTTAAACAGGGGCCCGCCTTAGGAAACCGGGTTGCCTAAGACGGGACAATACATATTTTTCAATATCGAAGTTCATTGCCTTTCAAACGTTTTTTGAACTTCTAAGCGTATTAACTTTATAAAGCAAACGTCAAACTATGATGTCAATAATCGCTTTTCCTTCTGAAGTTCCTTAAAATCGATCATTTTCTAAAGATATGGAAGGGGCTCATCTTAGGCAACTTTCCCCTACTTTACCCGAATATTTTGGGTACAGTCGTTGCAGCTCTCTTTTAAGGTCTTGCTACTTTTCCTCAGTTTCTTTCTCCTTGGCAGTGATCTTGTCGGCCGGAGCCGAGAATTTGATCACGAATATAGTTCGTTTCTCGAAGTCATGGAGGACGATGTCAGGCCTCGAGAGTGCAATGGAGACTGCTGTCCACGAGAGGCTATTCACTGAGTAAAAATGAGTGAAAAGATATTCCTAACTCAGAAATGATGCCCCGAAGTCAAGAGAAATTTCTGACAATCCGGATAGATCATGCGAAGTTTTTCCAAATCTTAGGAAATCTTGCTTACTCTCAGAGAATCACGTAGATTCTTCTCAACTCTTTTCAACTCAGCGTCGGTCACTGTAAAATCAGCGCGGTCATTATTGGGCTATCCATAAGTAATCCCACATTTTTTCTACGCCAAAGGCGTAGACGCATCTCTGTCTAGCAAGGAGATGGTGTATCTCGAGGACTGAGGGCAACCTCCTGCATGACTGACAAGTTTACGCCTGTGGCCTAGAGAATAGATAATAGAAATATTAAAATAATTGAACATTATTTTATCTTAAACTAACTGATGATAATTTTTAAATTAATTTTTGCATTATTGATATACAAATTTATAGAAAATTTGATTAAAAATCGCTAAAGACATAGCACGTTCATTCATAAGTGTCCATTAACTTGTTAAATATAAACATTTAAATAAAATTTTCTTCATAGAAGTTGAAGTAGACGTGAAAAAAAGTATCTTCTATTATTTGACAGTTGTTGATAAAATTTCTTGCTACTAAGCTAAACAGCTTTCTATTCTGTCTTTGAACCTTTTTATACTACTCAGCTGTTGCGGAATTGTGCGCTGACCAAAGATTGACGTAGATATACAAAGATAGGGATGGAAAAAGATTAACAGGATTTTATATAGTCAAACGGATATAAATGTAGTGTCGTGGATAAGTGTAAGATAAACTTGGATAGAAGGACCGATTGATCTAAGCTCGAAAAGTGTTTGAAAATTTGTGTCCGGTTCGGTTAATAATTTCGCTTTAAAGCACCTTGAAGTAACATAACATTCCTAGATATGTGATCATGTTTCAGACCCAAGGAAAGTGGAATGAAGAGATTTGACCGGTGACGCTGTGCTTCTTGCAGTTATGCTGCTAGCAACTGGTACCTCAATTCCAACAATTGCCGGTACGATCGAGGAAGAATATGCTCAAAGTGAAGCAAACAGTGGCCCTTGCGATGGTTACGTCACCGACCACACCGATCTCAATTCTGAAATTGACATCGATGGATCCGAATATCGACGAGAACTACTAAACGATGTTAGTATAACCGCTTCTTATAATTATAAATTACAGTATTTTTATTTTGTTAGCAATACCAGATCGAAGGGTGAGAGCAATCAAATTGAAATATCGAATGTCGATTGTCGAGTATATATGAGTGATCGAACGTGTCACGTTTTCTCTCTAAGCTGTATTCGTAAAAAGAGACGCTCTAAAATTGTACACCTACATAATGAGTAACTGTTAGTTAAATGAACTTTAAAAAAATTCTTCACGTTTGGTGGAGGGTCTTTTACGATTTTCAGATTATGTTGCCATGTGTTCATAGAAAACCCTAATAGAATGAAAGGAGGAGGGTCCATAAGCCGTTTTTTGGGTCCTTTCGGATTTGCCTTATTTTTGGTCAAAATTATAAAACCCTTTTTAAAATAACAAATGGTTCTTTCAAAATACACAATTTTAGAAACCACTTTAACATTTATTTTAAGACATAGGCCTTATTCTCAGCGAAGTTTTATATACTCTTTCTATCCTTCATGATCAGAGTTTCTCGAAATTGTTGCTATTTGTTGAAAAATATATATTAAAATAATAAATATTACGCAGAAATACAAAAAAAATGATGAACTGTAGTGGGTCCAAGAGTAGTTCCCGTAGATTTATGGTCGCTGATTCTAAATCCGAAAGTAAAATCTTTCAATCACGTCATGCTTTTGCAAATTTGACGTTTTCGGCAATTTTGTTTGACAACGTAGGGCGCACGCATAGTTAAAATCACTCACCGCTCAAGATAGGCGACGGAAAATTTGTTTGTTTCCAATATCTTAAAGTACAAGTTTCAGCCTTTTATTTGTGTTTGTGTATTGAAATTCAAATTCACCGTTGAATACTGTCATTCTCTTTGGTTTATTGATTAACGCTCTTGTGCACTATTATACGAAGACGAAGTCCAAACAGAGAAAACTCTCGCTGTACTATTTCTTAAAAATTACAAACGACTCCAGTAGCGTCAAAAGGGACCGGCGCACAGTGGTTCGGATGGTCGAAAAGGTGATCAAAAGTCAAAAAATGAGTTTAATTTTTTTTTATGAAACTTCGATGCCAATCCATTAACGAGTATCCAAAGTACATGCAACTACAAAAATGATAAAAAATATTATTTCAAGACATTTTTCAGGTTTCAAAGTTCAACAAATTGGAGAAATCGCTCTCAACGCCTAATATATACCCATATATACCTCAACTTTAGGAGATGCCGTATCAACACCAGGAAAAAATATTTTAAAAATGTTTATATAGA
>CAKNWT010295581.1:0-16400 GCA_932066315.1 Andricus coriarius | reverse complement strand
TTTTAACATAAATTCAATAGTTTTTGAAATTTGACCAAAAAAAGGAAGAACAAAAGTATTAAAGGAACTATATTCTCTCAATTCCTTCTAAACATCTGTAGATAAAATGTTACTTTGTTTGTTTTTGATTTGTTGAATTCTAATTGTGATATCTTGCTCAATTCTCTTTCGTGGGTAATGATTAAGAAAAAGGATATTCCTAACAATATTCAAATTCTCTTTGTGAAATCAAATGTGGGACAAACCTAGAGCTCTGTCAACCAAGTTTTTGATTATAGCAATTTTGTTTTGAAAAGGATGAGCAGAAAAGAAATTTTAAATTCTACCTGAATATTTACTTTTCCTATACCAATTGGTAATAATATTAACATCCTGACCTTTAATTACTTTTATGTCCAAAAAAATGATTTTATTATTTTTCTCTATTTCATGGGTAAATTAAAGTTTTGGAAGAAAACCGTTAAAAGGATCAATAACTGCCTGCAACTTTTCTAGAGAAACACATAAAAAGGTGTCATCAACATAACGTAAGTAAAAGGGCAAAATAAAATCTAGCTTCATGAAAGCAAAGACCTCCAAATCTTCCATAACTATTTCTGCTAAAATCGGAGAAATTACTGAACCTATGGGAGTACCAAACTTTTGCCTATAAAAAGATCCATTGAATTTAAAATAAGTTGGGTTAATAATAAAAGCTATCCCTTTAATAAATTCTTTTTGACTTAATCGGGTACGTGTTTTTATATTGTCCCATCTATTTAAAATTGCCTGTTGAACTAATTCAAAGGGCATACTTGGAAACATTGCAACAACATCCAAAGAAATCATTACATGGTAGTCAGGAACAGTTTTTTGAATAATAATTTTTTGGAATTCCCAGCTATTTTTAATATTGAATTTTGAAGTTGTAATGGAGTCTTTGAGTGTCAAATTAAAGTTTTGTTCTAAAAAGTTCGTTGAAGTGTTAATAGTTGAAATAACTATTCTCAAAGTATAGCCTTCTTTATGAATCTTTCTCAAACCATAACATCTTGCAAGATCTGTGTCTTCGGTATTTACATCAGTCCATCTTATATCTTTTCCTAAAAGTCCTTTCTTTCTCCAATTGTCTAGAATCCTGAAAGTGTCTCTTCTTAATTATTTTAACGGATTTTCACTTAATAAATCAAAGTTATCACGATTGGAAAGCAAATCCTCCATATCCCTAATATAATCTGATTTCTTCATACAAACTGTAATATTGCCCTTATCAGCATTCATGCAAATTATATCAGGGTTGTTTTTAAGGAAACCTTTCGTTACCATGAAACCTTCAGAAATTTTACGATAAATGCTATTAATGTGCAAACATTTGTAATCAACAAAGCTCTTTGACAAGTGTAAAACCTTGTTCCGGAAATCCTGTTGATTTAATATTGGAATTTTGTGTATACTTGATTCAACATCTTTGACTATTTCCATCATTTGTTTCGATTTACTTTTTATCACATGGTTACTAAAACCTTTACCTAATCTGAGAATATCTGTAACTGAATCAGGAATTTGAATATCTGCCAAATTTACAATCCAAGGACCCCCATCTTCTTCTTCAAAAATCTTGTGTAAATTTAAATTTTGCTCTTAAACATTAGTTTGTTGATCAATCAAAATAGAAAGTTTTGTTCTCATGTTTTTTATAATTGTTTAAAAATCTTCGACAATTTTTTGGGCAATATAAAAATACGTACTCGATTAAGTCAAAAAGAATTTATTAAAGGGATAGCTTTTATTATGAACTCAACTTATTTTAAATTGAATCAATCTTTTGATAAGCAAAAGTTTGGTACTCCCATAGGTTCAGTTATTCCTCCGATTTTAGCAGCAATAGTTATGGAAGACTTGGAGGTCTTCGCTTTCAAGAAGGTCGAGTACGTGTTTTGATATTGTCCAAAAAATTGTCGAAGATTTTCAAACAATGATAAAAAAACATGAGAACAAACTTTCTATTTTGATTGATCAACAAACTAATGTTCAAGAGCAAAATTTAAATTTACACAAGATTTTTGAAGAAGAAGATAGGGATCCTTGGTTTGTAAATTTGGCAGATATTCAAATTCCTGATTTAGTTACAGATATTCTCAGATTAGGTAAAGGTTTTAGTAATCATGTGATAAAAAGTAAATCGAAACAAATGATGGAAATAGTCAGAGATGTTGAATCAAGTATGCACAAAATTCCAATATTAAATCAACAGGTTTTCCCGAACAAGGTTTTTCACTTGTCAAAGAGCTATGTTGATAAGAAATTTTTGCACATTAGTAGCATTGATCGTAAAATTTCTGAAGGTTTCATGGTAACGAAAGGTGTCCTTAAAAAAAACCTGATATAATTTGCATGAATGCTAATAAGGGCAATATTACAGTTTGTATGAAGAAATCAGATTATATTAGGGATATAAAGGATTTGCTTTCCAATCGTGATAACTTTGATTTATTAAGTGAAAATACGTTGAAACAATTAAGAAGAGACACTTTCAGGATTCTAGACAATTGAAGAAAGAAAGGACTTTTAGGAAAAGATATAAGATGTATATGTATATCATTAAGCTATTTCCCTTTCGGCGAGCCTCTAGGGGTAAGCGTGACACTACCCGATTCGGGTAGTGTTTTTTAGGTGGATTTGTAGTAAATGGGCTCACCACACCCACGACCGCCAACAGCAACGCAGTAGTATCAGACGGTCACCCATCCAAGTACTAACCGCGCCCAACACTGCTTAACTTCAGTGATCTAACGGGAACTGGTGTTTCCAGCGTGGTATGGCCGATGGATTGATATAAATACCGAAGACACAGTTCTTGCAAGATGTTATGGTTTGAGAAAGATTCATAAAGAAGGCTATCATTTAAGAATAGTTATTTCAACTATTATCTCTCCCACGAAATTTTTAAAACAAAACTTTAATTTGATACTCAAAGACTCCATTACAACTTCAAAATTCAATATTAAAAATAGCTGGGAATCCCAAAAAATTATTATTTAAAAAACTTATCGTGATGACCATGTGATGATTTCTTTAGATATTGTTGTAATGTTTCCAAGTATACCATTTGAATTAGTTTAACAGGCAATTTTAAATAGATGAGACAATATAAAAACACGTACTCGATTAAGGCAAAAATAATTTTTTAAAGGGATAGCTTTTATTATGAACTCAAATTATTTTAAATTCAATGGATCTTTTTATAGGCAAAAGTTTGGTACTCCCATAGGTTCAGTCATTTCTCCGATTTTAACAGAAATAGTTATGAAAGGTTTGGAGGTCTTTGCTTTCAAGAAGCTAGATTTTATTTTGCCCTTTTACTTTCGTTATGTTGATGACACCTTATTATGTGTTCCTCTAGAAAAGTTGCAAGCAGTTATTGATGATTTTAATGGTTTTCATCCACAACTTCAATTTACCCATGAAATAGAGAAAAATAATAAAATCAGTTTTTTGGACATAGAAGTAATTAAAGGTCGGGATGTTAATATTATTACCAATTGGTATAGGAAAAGTAAATATTCAGGTAGAATTTTAAATTTCTTTTCTGCTCATCCTTTTCAAAACAAAATTGCAATAATCAAAACCTTGGCTGACAGAGCTCTAGGTTTGTCCCACATTTCATTTCACAAAGAGAATTTAAATATTGTTAGGAATATCCTTTTTCTTAATCATTACCCACGAAAGTTAATTGAGCAAGATATCACAATTAGAATTCAGGGAATCAAAAACAAAGTAACATTTTATCTACAGATTATCAGAAGGAATTGAGAGAGTATAGTTCTTTTAATACTTTTGTTCTTCCTTTTTTTGGTCGAATTTCGAAAATTATTGAATTTATGTTAAAAAAATTTAATATTCATACTATTTTCCGTACACCATTTAAAATGGATTCAATAATAACTTTTTGTAAAGATCTTTTAGATAAATTTGAAAAAGGTGGTGTTGTTTACAAGATAACTTGCAAGATCTGTAAGATGACTCATGTGGGACAGACTGGCAGACTTCTTAATACTAGGGTGGAGGAACACAAAAGTGATGTTGGTTTGGGACGTTGTTATAAGAGTGTTCTTGCTAGACATACGAGAGGGTTTGTTGATATTGACCATGAGTTCGAATGGGATAATGTTGAAATTTTACATGGTGAAAGTAATGAGAGAACGAGAGAATTCATGGAAATGCTTTATATTATAAAACAAAATAAGTTGTCTTTCAATTTGAAAACTGTTAAATAGGTTGAATAAACTTGGCAGAGTTTTATAACATGTAAACTTTATTATAAAACGTAGAACGCACAAACATGATGCACTCCATATGGTGAGCAGCAACGAACAAACTTAAAGAGAGCAGCGACGTTCTAGATGGGCGCTATACCGGCAATCCAGGGGCAAAATAAATTACAAATCATATGAATGGTCTATCTGTGGTGATTTCACAGTCATAGGGATTCTTTTTAGCTTGCAACCTGACTATACAAAATATTTTTGCTTTTTATGCACCTGGGACAGCAGAGCACGAGTCCAACATTATAATGTTAAAGTTCGGCCAGAGCGAAAGACGTTAGAACTAGGAAAATTGAAAGATGCTCAAAAACCACTAGTTGATCCTCGATAAATCTTCCTACCGTCATTGCATGTGAAGCTCGGAATCGTAAAAAAATTTATGAAAGCGATGGATAAAAACGGAATTCTGTTTTTGTAAAGAAAGTTCGCTAAGCTTAGTGAAGTTCAAGTCAAGGAAGGAGTATTTAATGGACCTCAAATTCGACACCTCATGTTGGACTGAGATTTCGAAAAGAGCTTGACTGAGTTTGAGAGACAAACTTGGTTGACACTAAAATCGATTATAAACAATTTTTTGGCGAACACGAAATCGAGAAACTACAAACACCTGATCAACATTATTCTACAGAACCCATTTGGACTTCTTTCCAGAAAATTTGGAAGCAGTAATTGATGAACACGGGGAAAGATTTCGTTAAGATATCGCTGCAATAGAAAAGAGGTACTAAGGTAAGTGGAGTGTGAACGCTTTAGCAGACTACCGCTGGACTCTCATGAATGATAACCAAATGCTCATCATTATCGAGCATGCAAGACGAAAAGTTTCAAGTATTGCAAAAACTGTAAATGTTGAAAATACTGTAAATATTGTAAATATTGCAAATATTGTAAATATTGTAAATATTGCAAATAATGTAGACTTTAATGCAATGAGATACAAGATACAGTACTATAATTCGCCTCAAGTACGTTTAACCCGTCAAACTGGAAACTCTATTGAGAGAGACAACTTATCTGCCATGTATCTTTCGAACAGTTGCAGCTGGAACTCTAAAAAATTTTGGAGTTTTTTCTGCACCAAAAAAGGAAGAGAATGACACCGAGTTGGCTAAAATATAAATGATATCCAGTTAAATATAAAGCTTTCGGTAAAACCATTTTTTTCGTGTTTTTAAAAGTTCTTTCGTATTATCTCAGGAACTGTACCAGATATCGAAAAAGGAAAACCATAGTTGTATTCTTCGTTAAAAAACGCATCGAAATAATATTTGTTTTCGTTTCAAACCTTTTTTTTCACCTTTTCATTATTATTTTTGATTTTCCAAACAAGAATGTTGACTAAACAAATCTCAACACCTAACTTGCTGGGAAAAAACAGGTCAGATTTGGATTCAGCACAGAAAACTACTCAGGAAATGATGTACACTGGAACCTGGAATTAGTTACCTCGGATTTACTATATTCCTAGAACTGATGGCCCCTACAGTTTCGTGATAAAAGGGGCCGGGGGTGTCGAAGGGGGGGGGGGGCGTGCTTAGTCAAGCGTGACAAACAGCTCGAGGGCCGCACTCTCGGCGTGTTAGTTGCAGAAGGTTGCGTCATGCGTCCAAATCCAACTGAAATCATTCTGGCGGCCCTAACTGTTTACGTTTGGATGCCCCGGAATTAGTAACAAGGTCACTGTAGGGCATGCCCGAAACCTTACTTAAATCCAGGTTCCAGTGTATCTCATTCCATGAACACATAGGTCATATTTTGTTGAACAGTGTTACGAATCCAAGATATAAATTTAGAATTTCGGTATTACATTTGTAAAGCGATAAATTTATCATCGCATTAAAACGCCTGCAATTTGGGTACAGTAATGTTATTATATTCCGTATACTATAGCGAGTCATCTCACGACACTATAATCGGGGATATGTGCTGTTGTGTTACATTGCACGAAACACAATAACATTACTGTAGCCAAATTTGAGACGTTTTAATGCGATGAGAGATTTATCTCCTTACAAATGCAATACGAAAGTTCTAAATTTAGAAATCGGATTTGTAATCAGCGATCCCAGCGAGCCCCGCACAACCATTTTTATTCAAATTCGTTGAAATTTGTCCATTTTCGCCGCCATATTAGGACCTCTGTTATGAATTTTAAGATACTGTCTCCAGATGCGTAATCAGTGACTTTAAAAACCCCCGAGTAACCAGTTTTAGACAAACTCGTGAAAATGGTTTAATTTTCGCCGCCATATTTAGTCCACAATTTTTAATTTAAAAATGTTGACTCCAGATGTGTAATCAGCGACCTCTAAAACCCTTGATGAACCATTTTCAGCTAAATATGTGGACATTTTGAATTCTGGCAAAAATTGGAGATCGCCTGGCCCATATTGTGACGTCCGACTGCATGAAGATATTGGTTGATCAAAAAAAACTTTTGGGGACTTCTTACTGCCCTTCGGGATTTTTAAACTTTAAATAAAAACACTAATAATAAATGAACTATTAATAATTAAAAAATAATAAATAAAAAAAAACTAAAATAACAAAAATAATAAAAACACTACACTCAAACTCCAAAAATACGTGAATCTCGGGAATCGGGAACTCCAAAGATACGAGCGTGAAAGGGGCTCCCACTCCTGCGACGTTTAGATCTCGGGGTTAATGCGTGAGAACGCACACAAGCCTACTACGCGCATGCGCGCGTATAGAATTCGCAGTGAACAAACGTTGAATTCAAAGCAGCAATGCGCGCGCCTCACTCTCGAATAGGGTGGGGGTAGAGGGAAAAAAATTCCACTCCCTCCTTTGGAGTCGGGATCCTCGTATCTGTGGAGTGCTCGTATCTTTGGATTTCGAGTGCAGTTAAATCACAATTGTATTCAAATGTGTTCTGAACAGACAGTTTTTTATTTTCAGTAATCTTCTTTGATGCACGAATTTATTAGTTAAAATTTTTAAGCGACTTGAAAATTTTATTTTGGGGTTGGACAAATTTGAAAAATAATAATAACTTCTAGACATTGTAAAAATATATAATTTTATTACGATTTAAGTACGTCGTAAGAAAGTCAATATTCTGCCATGTCCAAAATAGTTTTTTGATTTCTGCTAGATTAAATTATTAATTTCATCCAAATGTATGTCATTATGTTCTTCTTTGCATTTTATTTTTAAGTTTTATGATAAATTTGATATTTCTACAAATTTAATTAGCCTATACCGGTATAATATCATTAAAACTTCGAAGTTGATTTTCTCAGTTTGATAATAAGTGAAAATGTTACGCGAAAGTTATAGGACTTGCAGAGGACTTTCTAGTAAAGAATTTTATTGTCAATCATATGGTTTTGTCACCCCACAAATACCCCGCGGTGCCACGAAAAGTACCCCTAAATCAAAAAATTTTAATTCTGCACGAAATCTACACCTGTGAGCACTTTATTCTCGTTTCTTTTGCCAAAAATGATTATTGTTGGTCTAGTGGAATAATTATCAATATTTTCAAGTAATTTTTAATTATCGAAACAAATTTTATTCCCTTAAATAATTGTTCTTTTTCAAAAAGTCGGTTTTTTTCTAACAGAATCATAATCATGGTTGCCTTTCAATATACTTTATACGCTTTCGATGGCTGATCCAATCTGGCTGACAAAATGTATAAAAATTTTCAAATGCTAAGAAGCTTAGTGTCATAACTTGAAATTGCGAACTGTAGGGTTTTTTGGGCTGCTGATAACAAATCTGAAATAAGATTTTCAAAATTCTAAATGGGTTTGCTTGTATGTCAGGCGATACGTAAAGAATTGGTTTTTATTTTCACGATATTGGCTCAAACGTTCGGGATTTTGAAGATCTGACTTCAAATTCGTCATCAGCGACCCAAAAAACCCCAGAGTTAGTAATTTTAAGTCATGGCACTGAGTTTCTTGGTATTTGATGCAATTTTTTTTGGTCTGCCAGATTGGATCAGTCATTTTGAATTTTGCAAATCTGACTTCAGATTCGATCTCATCTACCAAAAAAATCTTTAGTAAGTAATTTTTAAGAAGATAATTAGAAACACAACATTATAAAGTCAATTTGTGCAAAAAAATTTTATTTTTGAAAAGAAAGGCTCAGAAATATTGTGAACGCAAAAATCAGTTGATTTGAAAAAGACACATTCAACAAGTTCAGTATATGCAAAACAAACAAAACAAAAAATAAATTGCATAGAAAGGCACTCAAATTATGTTTCAAAACAACATTGTAATCGGCTCACTAGCGACAAGTATATAACAAAAGGAAAAAAGAGGGAGAGAATTGGAAAAGAGACAACCAAGACATCCTCACTTTCTTTTCCTTTCTCTTTCTCAGTCTTTTTTATACTACTTTTGGGACCAACATGTTTCGAGATCACTTCAGATCTCCTCATCAGGGTATCATTTTATAGGATACTACGAATATATATTTCTATCTTATGCTTAATATTAGTAATGTATGTACATTATGAGACTGAAGTTTCTTATCATTCAGTTATTTATATTATTTTTCATTTTCTATTTTTGGATAAATTTGGTGTACTTTTAATTTTCGGTATAAGTGTCAACCCTTAATATTTCGGAAATATTTTATGTACTTAATACTTGTTTTAATTGCCAATGAAAAGAACATTAAAATACAATAATTTCACATTTTTCCTGTAAAAATTCGATAAAACTATCAAAGGCTTTGTTATATCTCGAAAGGTCTCTTTTTAAATGTATATACTGCCTTGCAATTCCTACATTTTATTTTATAAACTACAGTTTGTTTTTCCATTTTTTCGCGTACGTCTTTTCCCAATTTAACAGTTCTGTTACTTTTGAATGGAATTTTATAAATTGTATGTAATCCCATTTTTCCTAATAGTAAAAATCTCAAGGACTTTGAAATTTTATCAAAATAAGGTAAAGCAACCGTGTTATATTTATCAAGTTCCCTTGTCTCTATGTTAACTAAAATGTTTTCTTTCTGATTTATCTGATTAATTCTATTGTTTATATGTTTTTCAATGAACAATGGTGGATAATGGTTCACAAAAAGGATCTGTTTGCATAGTTCAATATTTTTGTTTATGGAAACTTTGATGTGATAATTTTATAGCCCTATCAATCATATTTTTAATAATCGCGATTTTCATTTGTATTCAGTGATTTGACAGAAAGCTCAAAGTTCGTCCTGAAAATGATGGTTTTTTGTACCAATTCGTTTTAATTCTACCATCATCTGTTTTAATCAGAGTTAAGTCTAAAAAATTTAGCTTATTTTCTTTTTCTAATTCTAAAGTGAATTGTGATCTAGGATTTATACTATTAAAGGCATCTAAAAGTATATTGATTTTACTTGCTTCTACACAAAGAGCGGAATCATCCACATATCTCGCATAGAAAAGGCATTGAAAACCTACTTTTTCTAATTTGACGTTAACTAAATTTTCCATTTTATTAAAAACTGTATTTTCAAAATCTCTTGTGACTATTTCTGCCAAAATAGGAGAGAGAATAGATCCTATTGGTGTTCCAAATTTTTGTTTATAAAATTTGCCGTCAAATAGAAAATAAATCGAGTAAAAAACAAAATCGATTGCTTCAATGATGCACAGATTGACTTTATAATGTTGTGTTTCTAATTGTCTTCTTAAAAATTTAACAAACAGAGATATTAAGCCATAGACTTGATACGAGGGTTGCCTTTTATATTTTGAGCCTAATAATGAAAAGACAATAATTGATCATCGAAAATGGCTTTATCGTTTTTCAAAGTATTCTCCCTGAAACTCAACACACTTTTGCATGCGCTTGAACCAATTTTCGAAACATTTTTTCCACTCCGGTTGAGGCACCTCCGAAACATGCATTTTGAACGCATCAACCGCTTCTTCAGGCGTCGAAAAACGTTGACCTAGTAATTAAGCGATTCCCAAACTACTGCCGACGGTCACGTCCCCGACCGCGGTCGGGGGATACCACCCCGGGCCGGGCAGCCTCCGAAGGGGGATGTCACCCCGGGCCCGGCAACTCGGCAGCCACCCCGCTGTCAGCAGACGGCTACTTTCGTGTACCTGCTATGATGACCCTTTCATTGTCATAAGATTAAGGTCTGTTCCAATAACTAAAATGCTGAATACATGACTGAATTGAATTTTAATTATCTGAATCAATTTCCTGATATAATTTTAAGAAAATGAAAAAAAATTTGATGAAAATCGGCTAATATTTCCAGTAATAAAGTAAATCTTTAAGTGCATGCAAAATTACAAAAACTCTCAACTGGCATTGCAGATATTAACCGATTTTCATGAAATTTTTTTTCGTTTTCTTATAATTATATCAGGAAATTGATTCCGCTAATTAAAGTTTAATTTATGAACATTTTACCAAATTTTAATTTTACTCAACCGGCTCTAATCCTTACAATGGAAAAGTCGCGCGAAGCGTGAAACCGCCCGCATGACCGGCAGTCAAGTATCCGCCTTGGGTTCCAGTATTGTGAAAAAATTGTAGGGTGGCGGCCCTATCGCTCCCTAAAAACTGCGAAAAAAGTTTGGGAAACGCTGTCTTAATTTATTTGTTATGTATGGGAATAAAAAAAAAGTCATTAGGTGCTAAGTCAGGGCTGTAGGCTGGATGACCCATCAATTCCACGTTTTCAGCCCTCAAAAAGTCCCTTGTTGCAGCGGATGTGTGAGAGCTCGCATTGTCGTGGTGGAGGATGATTCGTCTTCGGCGGCTGATTTCCCTCATTTTTTCAAAGATCTCCGGTAAACAAATGGTTGTATACCATTCCGAATTGACCGTCCGACGTTGCTCCAACGGCACAGTTCCTACGTGGCCGGTTTTTCCAAAAAAAAAAACAGGCAGCCATTTGCTTCGAAGTGCTTCGTGCGCGAACAACTTTTGTCGGATTTGGCTCATCTTTGAAGATCCACACAGTCGACTGCTGTTTAGTTTCAGGCTCATAAGCATAAATCCATGTTTCGTCACCTGTTACGATGTCATAGACATGCTTTGAATCACCGCGGTCGAATTTTTTCAGCATTTGTTTTGACCAATCCACACGAGCCTTTTTTTGAGCGATTGTCAAGTTATGTGGGATCCAACGGCAACAAATTTTTTTTACAGCCAAATGTTGATGTAAAATCGCTTGCACGCTGGTCACGATAAGTCACATGACGATCTTGCATTATTAGTTCACGCACAGCGTCAATTTTTTCTGGGACAATGACTGATTTTGGGCGACCTTCACGACTTTCGTCACTGAGCGAACTGCGGCCACGATTAAATTCGTTGTACCAGCGTTTCACAGTGGCCAAGGATGGAGCTTCATCGCCAAAAGTCGAAGTGAGTTGATCGGTGCACTCTTGTCTTGATAATCCACGTCGAAAATCGTAAAAAATCATCGCACGAAAATGTTCACGATTCAATTCCATTTTTTCTCTGGGACAATACTTTCAAGTCACTGAAAACAATACAGGTTATGCTCAAGTGACAAAACGTTCGGAAGAAGGTTATGGTTAAAAAGGTCAAACTTTCAATTGGAATCGTCAGATGGCACCTGTAAACACTAGTATTGCCAAGGCTCAAAATATAAAAGGCAACCCTCGTATTTGGTTCTCTTGAGTTCGGATTTAATTGCCGTTCTCAGATAATCGGTTTCTTCGTCAACTCTCAAAAAAAGTAATTTTTGTTCGATTCGTCACGGAACATAAACGAAAAGAGAGCAGATAAAATTTTTCGTGAATTGAGCCCATTTTTGTTTTAATTTATTTCTTGAACCATTACAGCTCTTGTAAAAAGCAGGTGATATTTAAAATCTGCATTAAAAAACGCACCGTAATCACCCGACGGAATTCTCAACATTTTTCGTTTTGAGTCTTATAAATAAGTAACATTTGTTTATTAAAAAATTGAGCAATCAAAAATTGCTTAGAAAGTGATATGTCGCATTCAACGGAAATATTGGACATTTTTGTTGACCAGTAAAATTTGTAAGAAAAAACGTGGACTTTCTTAGGATAACACGATGAAATACCGTGTTTATTTTTAGCGCTTAGGGTCTTCATGCACAATCAAATTTTTCCTAAAACAAAATTACTGGAAAATTCATTTGTTCATTATACACCAACGTTTCGGTTACCACAACGTGTCTTTTTCAAAGTGACCTGAATGAATTTCGTTTTAGTCAAAAAATGTGTGTACATGAAGACCGTAAGGCATGAAAATAAACACTTCCTCATAACTAGTAATTAAATGTTCAAAAAATTCATGAATATACAAAATTATATTTATTTATTCTACAATCGCGAGTTGTAATATTTATAGCAGAAGAGAGAACATTCCCAAATTTCCTGGAAAAACATTTTTTTAACTAATTTAATTTGTTTAAATAATTGAAGGGTATCTTAAATAATAAATTTGAGGTATCAAAAACTTACTGACACTAGGTAACAAGATTTTGTTATTGATGGTACATTTCAGTATTTTTTCGTAGAATACTAACCTAAAGGCGAAAATGTTCTGTCTTTTCGCGTTTTTCAGAAAGACAGGTTTAAAATGTTTTACGTGATATTGAACATTAAATCTGGAATATGTCTGAAAATATTGATACAACGAAAAAAAAGTCAGTTTCAGAATCAGTGCCTGAAAATACATAAAGAAATATCATAAAAATCGAATAAACATAAATTTTATAAAATTTTGTAACTTAGTGTAATTATTCCACTAGACCAACAATAATAATTTTTGGCATAAAAAGCTAGAGTAAAGTGCTCAAATGTGTATATTTCGTGCAGAATGTACATTTTTTGATTAAGGGGTACTCTTCGGGGCACTGTGGGGCTGTGTTAGGGGTGGGAAACCCATATGGTTCATACGTAGAACTTTTCGTTAGAAAGTCCTCTACAAGTGCTAGAACTTTTCCGTCACATTTCCCCAAACCCACATAGATTGTTGTACTTTCTTCAGGAATTGTTATCTGTTAAGAAAAGGCAATGGCCTATCTTTTAGATATAAAGCAAATACTTTTTTCATTATTTGATATACAAAAAAGGAGACGTAGAAAGACTAGATTGCTTGAACTGGAAAACCTGGAAAGGACCTTGAATTTTGTTCCTAAGAAGCGGTGGACACCCTGGTTTAATACAGTTCAGACTGTAGTAGCATAAACCGAAAACTACCAACTGCTTCTTCTACGGTAGTTGACCTATTCCCAGATACACTTCCATGATTTATCAGTGTGGCGCCAAATAGCCCCACTGTATCTGTGGCGCCTCTGACAACAGGCTTTTTAGGTCGACTGTGATGCACGACAAAAGTGTTCATGTTTCGAGCTTTTCACATAGACCATTTTGATCGAAGGATCACAAACAAATCATAGGTACACTCCCTGTTAGCTTGTGTAGCAGGGCGACTGTAACGCGACACCGAAGAAAAACTGTTCATGTTTCGAGCTTTTGACATAGACCATTTTGATTGCTGGGTCAAGCACTACAGAATATCAGAGTGACGGATCTTTGGGCACCATACATCAACAGGGCACCAAACAGTTCCCAGGCGCTGGTCAGGGACTGAGAGTGAATCCCGAGCGAGCCAAAAGTGAGCCTGCAAATGAAGCCTGCTTGAAAGAGGCGTCATCAAATCCCTCCATAGTCGGAGTTATCCTTCCGCCAACAATTCGGGGAAAGATTCAAGCAGGCACGTAGGTAGTGGGAAGGAATCCCGAGAAGAGGACGTTCGCGCTGAACGAACTCTGCCCCCACTCCGGTATAGATGTAATCAGCAGGGGATGGAAATAGTTGAATGATCGGACTTCTTGCATCTCTCTAGGATTTATTCCTTTAGTGAGCTGAATCCCAAGAGCTAAAACCTCACAACTGTTCTCAAGAGATCGATCTCTGAGTGAGTCACGATCTGTCAGTTCTGATGCATCTTTTCGGAAACAAACTGTACTGGATGGCGCCACATACAAAAATGCATTGACCAATGCATTTTTATTTTTTTTTCTTATATAAATCATAATTCTTCAGTATTTATATATTTACCCACTCCGGTATGGATTTTCATTGTTGAAATCTTTTCAACAATTTGAAAATTAATCAATTTTCATTTGTTGAAATCTTATTTTTTCAGTTACATAAGCAGCAAAAGAAATGTTTAAATAATTTCACAATTGTAGAAATAATACAAAAAGTATTAATTTTTTCACTTTTCGACATATTCCAATATTTTCATGCACTACGCCGTTTTTGGAACAATATTTTTCAAAATTTTTAAACAAGTTTGATATGTTTCAACCATTTAGTTTCTCCATTTTGTTTTCAGAACGCATTTTCTTCTTTCCGGCGATAAGAACCGCATACAGTCAATAAAATTAAATGAATGTTATATTTTGTACGGAAATAAATCGTATAAACGTGCCTGTAAATATTGTAATCTGTCGAAATTTTTGTGATATAAAATGATTCTCCTGCTTTTTCCACAGGTAATCTATATGTACTGCAAAAAAGGGTATTATATGAATAACTGTGAAATTCTTCAAGCAAATTATTTTCATTTAATCATTGATTAAAAAAATCATGACGTCTACAAAGTACAATCATCGTGCCACTTACATAGAAAAATGTGATGCTTCAATGGAGTACAACCCAGATGGAAATACACCACTGGTGCAGTACTAGCCCAGTACAGATTGCCAGAGTCCCAGTATTGGGCATCTGTACTGGGCTAGTACTGGCTGGTAATGCTTAGAATGGATACATAAATTCCATGTTTAAACATTATAATATTACAAATAACATTTCTAAGGCTACTTTCTAAATCCGAATTAGTAGAAATTTTACTAATGCAATTAGTAGCATTGTGTCTGACTGTTAAATTAGTAATTTTATCAGTTTCTACTGGATGAAATGGTAAGATTCATGTTACTAAATTAATTGGTAAGGGTACTCTACTAATCTGCTTAGTAGTGCCGACTTACTAATTCAATGAGTAGCAATAAATTGCTATGGAAACATAATTTAATAATTTTTTAAATACTTTCTGCTGGTTTTTAAGTTTTAATTGAGAAACGATCATGTTTTCATAATTTATATTCTAAGTTTATATAGTTATATTAATAATAATTGTGTTTCAGTACGGCCAAAATGTGAACTCGTGAAATCAGGTAGAATAATAGCGTCCTCAGAAATTAAAATATTAAAATTATTATTATTGTATAAAATCTTTCATAGAAAATAGAATGAGATTTTTATTACAATTTGAATCACTTGTTCAAAGTAAAAAAAAAAATGGGTTGTCATAAAATCATTGTATCGATGATTTTTAAGTCTTTTTTCATGTTTCAAACTTATCACTTTTGAGGCAGTACTTATAATAATCAGATCCAGTTTTCCTAAGCGACAAAAATCATTATTTAACCTTAATTTAAAAAAGAATTAAAAACTCCTTTGTCCCCAAAAAAGCCTTTTTTGAACCACCGTATTGGTAAACTTCGGATAAGTTGAAATAAAAGTATCTACATACTTTAAAGCGCGAAAATTTTAATATAGTTTATATAATATTTTAAGTGAAAATTGAACTTTTATTTTTGATCGTTTTTAGTTGAAAATTCAACAGCTTGTTTGCAATTGTTTCTGTCCCTTGACGACTGAAAAATCTTTTTCCGTTTGAAAATTAACTTGGTGTCAAAAGTTTTTTTTTTTGGGGTTAAATGCAACTGTTACTGATTCAAATTTTTTTTTTGTTCGGATAACAAATACTTCGTTTTTCGGTTAAAATTCATCTTTTTTGGAATACAAATTTACTTTTGTGAGTTTAAAGTTAAACTGTTTTGTTAAACATTAATTTTTGTTGGTACAAGATTAATTTCTTTAACAGAAAATTAATTTTTTTTAACTGAAAATGTAATTATTCCAATTGAATATTCTAACATTGTAGTTAAAACTCCATCTCTTTAGTTGAACATTCTAAAAAATTTTAAATTGAACCATCTAATTTCAGGTTGAAAAAATTACAATTTCTAGTTAAAAAATTAAACTATTCCAGTCAATGATTCGTCATTTTAGTTGAAAAT
>CAKNWT010295563.1:12873-22958 GCA_932066315.1 Andricus coriarius | reverse complement strand
CTTGGCTGAGCTGGGGGTGGTAGGTGTGTGGTCAGAGGTGCGAAAGGCTTTTGATAAAGCCAACAAGGGTGAGGACGGGAAAGTCATCGGGGGAGGAACATTTATGAGTCCGGGGTAGTTGTGCTCGTTAAATGATAAAACTATAAATGATAAAAATTTACATGCAATTATTCAATTTTGGTCCAATTTTGGAATCAAATCGATCGACTAGAATTTACTGTGTGTTATAATAGTATTTGAATGAAAAAATTGTAATAATTATATTATATAAAAGATTACATGGCCTCAAGTTTTTTTTAAACATGCATAATTGGATAAAAACGTTGAAAACTACGTTGACAACTACATTGACAAGTAAAACTACATTTACAACTCATGATATACCAACATACGATTGCATACTCTGAAAAATGTAATTTTCTATTCTTTGTTGCAGAATTTAGTACAGAGTTCGAGTGTTTTCCTAATGGCGAGCCTATTCCTGGTGTTCCTCGTAGCAAACCTTATCTTTTTTTTGCCATACATTCTCCAGAAAGAACTCTTCCTCTTGCCAGGCCCCATTCTTCTGCCAGTTCTCCTCCTCCAGTCGAGTCTCCTCTTCGTGCCAGATCCAGGTCTCCTCCACCTGCTGAGCCTACTCTTCGTGCCAGATATAGGTCTCCTCCTGCCAGGCGCACTGTTTCTCACATACTTGGATGTAACCTTGAAGAACTTAGATTTGTTCGACTCGTTCCCAACAGCAATCAGGACCAGATATTCGAATTTCGAAGATATGCTTTTCCTCCCGATAAACCAGTTCGATTGAGAACAAGGAGTAGTGTCCTTGAGCCTATTCCAACAGAAGAAAATATTGTATTGTCAACGGGAAATGGTGACGTCTTTGCAATAGTGGAAAAATTGAGCAGACACACGATATTTCGTGGAATATATAAACCTACAACCGAGCCACCTTATTATAAGGGCGGAAGACGGGCGAAAATAAACATGCACAGCGGCGCGGTTGAAGAATTGACTTTAGCAGAAATCGCGGAATGTCCATTAGGCATCAGTCACTCAATCAAAAAGAATTTTAGAGTATTTCGGGTGCCGACCCGCTCCCCTTGCCTCCAACCACGGAACTCCCTCTACACCCCCTGATTCCTCCCTTGAACCCTCCACTCCAGAACCCCGCCTCCGTTCCCTCCTCTCCCTGAAAGACTCCATCCCCGAGGACGCCAATACTCACACCCTCCAGTTCCTCTACACCAGCGCGCGGTTCGGGTGTTGGTACTGCGGGGAAGTCGGTCACCGGTACTCACAGTGTCAGCACCCCAGGTCCGTTTTTTGTTATAGGTGTGGCGAACCCGGATTCTCCACACTTAATTGTCCATATTTGTTTATAATTTAACATATAAGAAAATATACTTTTTGTATCAGCAAAGTGTACTAAGAAAGCTTAATTAAATATTTACTTTCGCAATTTCGCATTTTCTTTCTATCACACCCGCATTTTGTGTTGTCTGTTCTGTTGGCCTTCTCTTGGCTGAGTTTGCGCTTGTCCCTTTTACTTTCAGTTATACCTCTTCTTTTTCCTTCTTTTTCTTTATTTTCTCTTTCTTTATTCTCTCAATTTGGTTTAGTTATAATTTTATGAATTATTTTTTCTTTTTTTTCTTTGGTTTCATGATTTTTTTTCTCTCTCTTTTCTTATGATTTTTTGTATAATTTATTAATTTTTTAAAAAACAATTTTATTTGGTACACAATTTAATTTCCGTTGCTTCAATTTTTTTTAGCTAAGGAGTCCCTAATTTGAATCATATGGCCTATGGAAGTTTCTATTATTATACTTGGCTAGTCATTATGGATTTCGGTTTCTACCCTTTCTTTTGAAAGTTAATTTTGTCTTGTCTCCCCTTGTGGCTTGAGACCTGTTCGGTCCTCCCCAAGGAGAGAGGAGTTGTGACGTTGCAGATTTTCCGCAACTCATAAATTAAATTTTATTGAGAACATCCCTCAACTTAAAGGCCCTCGTGCTTACGCAAGGAGTAGAAAATTCGGCACTCATCTCTTTTGTTATAATTTTAAGTTATTATTATTTTATTATATGTTTCCTATCCCGTTATTTTGTTTCTACGTATACGTCCCCACATGAACTTCCGGAATATTTTTTATCGCATATCCTTCTGACATCCGGGGTAGAATAGCTGAGTCTACTCATAATGGACAGAATGGATCATTTCTTTTGGTCATCTGAGATCCAAGGCACGTTCCTGGTGGAGATGGACCAAGGTTACCACCAAAATTCCAAACAGTAATAGGCAATGTCGCCTAATAATTATTATCGTTACAAATATTTCTGTTGTGAACAGACGTTTCTTGGCTCTCATGTAGTTTTTTTGTTTATTTTCTCATTTATGGGGAGCATCGAAGAATCCTCTCCGCACCTGCAGTAAGGAGAAAGGGTTCCAAGTTCTACAGTTCAGCACCGGAATACAGGCGACCATGGTATCGAGGGAAATTTCTCACTTTCTCTCGTAGGAAGCAGCTGTCTCCCTCCCCCAACAGCGGCTGATAAGGACTAACGAAGGAAGGACGGGACGATAGAATGGACGAATCAGAAGTCGATCTCACCGGCTATCTTTCTGTCGACCGCTGCAATTTATAGAGATTAAGGTGTGCGCATCAGCCCTTCCCCTAATCATGTGATTCCTCACGTTTCTATAATACACCGCTCAGCGCGAAAAACTCTTCCTTAGCGTCTTTGAACTCTCAGTGTCGACACGAGGCACCCGAGCTAGCGTCCTGATTATTTAAGGCAGAACTCTGATTCTTTTTATGGTTCAGCCAAGCGATTTTATTGTTTTCGACTGTGTTTTGCTTTTACCGTTTGAAATATATATTCCGTTTCTCTTTATCGTCTCTCACTCAATTTAGTTAAATTGGTTCGTCTTTGTCCCAAACAAGGACTGGCGCCCAAAAATCTATTCATTTTTATCGTTCAAATCGTTTATTTGAAAATTCATTTATCCCGATAAGGTTCCGTGTGCGCTCTTTTGAGAGACCTCCTGATTAAATATTTGATTCGGAACAAAAGTAGCGTTACGTTAGATTTAATCGACTTGTTCCCAATAGCATTCAGAACCAGATATTCGAACTTCGAAGATACACTTTTCCACCCGATAAACCAATTCGATTGAGAGCCAATGATTGTGTCCTTGGGCCCATGCCAATTGAAGAACAAATTGTATTATCAACGTCCGATGGCGACGTATTTAGAATAATAATCCAGGTATACAGATTGCTGGTCTGCTGCTCCAGACCAGCACCAGATCGGCAATCTGTATGCCTGGGTTCGAATCTCAGCGGAGCCAGAAAGGGATTTTTTTACATCTAAATACTATAATCATTTTGGTTTAGACAAGTAGATCAAAAATCGTGATTCCACTAACAGAAAACTATTTCACTACGCTAATCGTCAACCTAACGTCAAAACTCCGAAAATCGTCAAGGTTCTTGAGCGCGGTGCACAAAAATTGCGAAATCTGTGAAGCACGCAAAACGTACCAATAACCAAGATGTCGAAGGCAGACGAGCCCGATGTTTGATATTACCGCACTTCTGAGGACGATCCGTACATCTTGGTTGGGAGATAAAGAAGATGACAAAGGTGCAGAATTCCAGGTGCAAAACCAGAAAACCAGCCGGGAATTCTACACTAATGAAAACGGCACCCCCTGAAGCAATGCGAAGGCGGTCCCCGGGGGATCCCTGTCAAGACAGGACAACAAAATTTTTGAAAAGTAGGAGGCTAGCTTTTTTCGAAAAATTTTTCTGTGAAATTGGCCGCAGCTCTTTTTCAAAAGCATCAAAAACTCTAGAGCTATGTTAAATCTACTTAAAACTTTAAAGAAAAGTTATAAATAATTATATTAAAATGAAATATTAAATTAAATTTATTATTATTAAGATACTATTGTATGCGGAAATTTGGAACTAGCGGAATCATATAAATTTTAGATTTTCATTCGAAAATCCAAACTTTTTAGTCAGAAAATCTTTATGGAGGTGTAGAAAAGTCTTTTCAAAATACATGAAAATTATTGAACTGAAATATTAACACCGATTTATATAGTTTTAATTTATTGCTACAACTCTTTTTACTAATAAAAAAAGGTTTTATGCTTTTAAGCATTTGTGCAGTTTAAAATCTCTATGCTTTCAAGTTTTTCGGCCTAAAATATTCAAGCTTTAAAAATTTAATTTGAGTTTTAATTTTAAATTGCGGAATAGAGAAAAGTAAGATATCCAACCCCTTGGCATTACCTAATCAAATTACCATTCTTCTCAATTATTACAAAATGAAAAAAACTTCTAGCAGTTCTAAAACTATACACGCACTTTCCCACTTTAAAAAGGATACCCTTATTTCGCATTTTATTTACAATTTAAACAATCTCGTAGGAATTATAAAAAAAATGTCATCAAAAAATGATTATGAAATGAAATGAGTATATACCTTATTATGTATTTAAAATAATTATTCATAATATTATTAACGAGTAAACAAAAGACGAAGAAAATCTTAGAGGATAAAAACAGTATTTTATTTTTGATAACAATAGATTGTTTTCATATAAGGCATTTTTTAACGACGTCGATTGGAGGACCTCTGTGACGTCAAGGGGTCGGATTTTCCAGTAACCGTAGCTTAGGCATCAGTTCGGATTATGCGCAACGGACTAAAGTTTAACATTTTTTTCAATTGAATTATTGATTTAGCTGTGTAGAGTATCGTAGTTTACAACTAGTTCGCTAAAATTCAGACTTAGTGGGCGGCGGATGCCTACTGGAACTTCCTTAACTTCTTCTTTAGTCAACTCCGTGATTTTGCCGCTTCCTATGTTTATTTTCGCTCGACAATTTGTTCTAGAATTATATATTCCCCTAAGACCACCACTAGTCTCCAATATTGCAAAAACGTCACCATTAGATGTTGTTAATACAATTTGTTCTATGACTGGTATGCGTCTAAAGACATTTTGTCTTAATTGTAGTCGAAGTGGCGAATCGGGATGAAAAGTGTACCTTCGAAATTCGAATCGCCGGTGCGGATTTCTATTGGGAATAAGACGAATAACTCCAAGTTGTCCAAATCCATATCCAAGTACGTGAAAATCAGGAGTCCTGGCAAGAAGAGGACTGGCAGGAGGAAACCTTGAGCTGTCACTTAAAGGAGGCTTGAGAGTCCTGCGAGGAGGAGATCTGGACCTGACACGTATAGGAGGCTCGAGAGTCATGGCAGGAGGAGATCTGGAACTGACTCGTAGAGGAAGCTCGGGCTCGGCAGGAGACTGAGATATGTAACGAGAAGAAGAAGAAGAAGGCTCCCAACGACTCGGGAGGGAACTATCAGGCCGACCGCCATTAGAGTTACTGCCGGACTGTGAACTTAATTCTGCAAGAAGGAATAGAGGATGAACATAAAGAGGACATACTTATATGTTGAGGCAGAATACCAAAATTGTCTTTTTTCAGAGTCTGATATCGAAAGAAACAAAAAGGAACGTATCGAAAGTTTCGTTACGTTTCTTTTAGTTCTTATCAGTATAAAATATATGTAGTGGACACCAAATTTGAAAACGTCTTTAAGACATCGTTACGACATCTTTACGACTACTTTACGACATCCTATGTCCTATGACATACAATGTCGTGAAGACGTCGCTAAATTTTGTGCCCACTGAGTACAGACCGGTGTCCCTTGGATGATGATTTAGGCAGGATATTAATAAATCATAATTTTCTGTTGCATTTTGCGAGTTGATCAGGAAATCATTGGTGCAAAACAGTTCAATAATTTAGGAAATTTGTAAATCTACTAGAGTCTAAATTTCAACGTGAACAGTTGGAATAGTGTACCATCTGTGAAAGTGCGCAGTTAGGAGTTTACCATCCTTGAACGTCTAAATTATATCGTACCCTTTCCTTTTGTAACGCATACATTCTAGTTATCTCCGGAATAAATTCAGATTCCAGTCGTATTTATTTTGCAGAAACACAGATAGAGTTTGAAAAAAATAGCGATTCGGCAGAATGAGGATTTAACGGAATAAATTGTTGTTTGTGGAAACCCGTGAAATGTCTTGAAAATAATTATAGGTGTATTTAATTATTATATTTACCAAAATGATTGAGAATAATCACAAGGAATAAGACCAGAGTATAAACGGTGTTCATATTTTCTAATTACAGGATAAACTGTAGTTAACAGTGTAATCAATCAGAATTCTGTTTCTTAATTAGGGTATAGCGTGCCTTGAACTTATCTCTAAAGATTATTATCGTACAAGATTCTATTTATATTTCATTAGTCAGTTTCGAGGAAAAAAGTTACCGAGTTTATTAAATCTGAGGTCACAATTTACGTAATCATGTAAGTTTTAGGGAAAGTCGGTTTTTACGTGGAAAATATATTATTATTTAAATATATTATCATTCCTTCATATTATTTTCGGTAATGACGAATGGAAAAGATTTTGTAAATTTTTTTTTCATCAATACACATCAATTAAATTGCCGTTTTGATTATTATCGATTTTTCAAAAAAATGAGTGCCAAATTTCGATTCTATTTTTTCCTTTTGAATTCCACAATATTAAATAAATGTTTAATTATATACTTATCCGACAAATAAAAATAATTCAAAATTCGTTTAATGAGAAGAGATATTGTAGGCGGCTAGAATTAACGAATCAGAATATAATAATCAACCCATTGAAAGTTTTGATATTCAATATGTAAATAGACATTTTTATCTTGATTTTAAGGTTCCTAGACCCCTAACTAAAATTGCGCTTTAATTAGCCGAACTGTTCCTTTTTAATTTTGATAGAATTTAACAGTTTTTAAATTGGGATCGTGAAATTAAATTGCTTGAAATTATCTTTTTTGTAGAATATATTATGTTTATTCATATAATTCGAAATTAGTTGAAATTACAATTACAATTTAAAATCATAAAATTTGAATGTTTCAAAAATTGTCCAATTTTAATGGTTTGAATCTGATATTGTTTAATTATGAAATTTTTTTATTTTAAATTATATTATTTGAAACATTTAAAAAAAAAGTTTCATTTAAACACACTTCTGATTTGCATCTCTTCACAATCAATCAAAAAATAAAATTCTTTTTTTAGTTTAGTATCCTTAGGAAAAAAGCTTTTATTTAGTTTTAAGTAATAGAAAATCGAGTTTTACATTTATTGTTTCTATCAAAGAAGTTTACTTCAATTTTGCACTCTTTACACTATTTTACCTATCTTTAAATGATTCCAAAGTGAGCTAATACTTTTTATAATCAGTCAAGTAATACTGTTTATAATATGTTATAATATGTTCTAAGAATCATCACAGGAAACAGGAAACATAAGTTGAATCCAATAAGTTGAAGTTGGTTTTAACAAAAGTCAGCTATTTCATAGATTTCTTTCATTTTTCTTGAAGCAATTAGAAAATTGTTCACGTGAACAATGATATAAATTTCTTCTTTTTCAATGTTCTTTACTTAGAGACACGGATTTACTTTACTGTGCAGAAAATCATAATTGTCCAAAATACTATTTAACTTTTCATATGATATTTTCGCGGCTTGTCTCAGTCCACAGAGCTCCTTTTTCAGTTTGCAAACTAGTCCTTCCTCTTCTGCTTTCTCGAATCCTTCTGGCTGCCTCATTTAGATAGTTTCTTGCAATTCTCTATAATGAAAAGCTGTTTTGGCATCGAAATATTTAATAACTAGTTCCCTTTTACCTGCGAAAGCGAGCAGCACCTTGAATGTCGTTTGCCTCACTATAGGTTCCATCGGCGTTCTGCTTGCTTTTAAAGACCTATTTACAGGTCACTATATTTGCGTGCTTTGTTTCTGGCGCGACGTCCCATGCCTCGTTCTTCAATAAAGAATCGATTTCTTCATCCATTGCGCTTATCCATAGTTCGTTATCAGTCCTTGACAACGCCTCGTTTCTGCTTCTTGGATCTTCATTTAAGACAGTAGTCAGTTTTGAGATTCCCATGTACCTGTCGTGTGGCACACCTTTGCAGGGCCGGCAGATTATGCGGGTAAAGTGCGTAGTATTACCCACTCGAAAAATTCCGAGTGGGTAATGTACCCACTCGAAATATAAGAATCTATAGTATTTAAAAACAAATATTTTTAGAGCCCCCCCCCCACCACCCCGGATTTTTATTAACTACCCAGTCGGAATCAGTATGATCCGCCGCCCCTGCACCTTTGTTTATTCTCTCAGATTTTCTGACCACGGAGGGTCCTGCATTGTCTTTCTGATTAGGATCATTATCTTCCGAGCTGGACTCGGCAGATGTTTTCTCTTCTTTGCTGAAGTTTCGAAATTCCTTGGCATTCTTTTTAGGCAGAAGATCGACTTTTTCACACCCTGAATCGTTTGGAACTTAATGATCCAACTTTTCGCGAAAGTTTACGTCTGGACTAATTTTTATCTGATCAGATCTTTTGTCAATCCGTTAAAATGCTTTCGACTCTTCCGGTAACCAACAAATATGAATTTTTCTGCCTTTTCGTCTAACTTCCGTGTCCTTCCTGTTGTCCTCGTAGGTAATCGATTTTGCAGAAAATTTGCTGTATTCGCGGGCTCTGCCCAGTACTTTTTCTCCAAGTTAGCATCTAACAATGTGCATCTCGCCATTTTCGGCAGTCATCTATTTTTTCGTACTGCCACTCCATTCTTCTGGGGTGAATATGCAGCTGTTTACCGCACTTTTATTCCATTGTCCTTTGAATAGTCCTGTCTGATCTTATACACTTTAGGGTTTTGTTAAATTGGATCTTAGTCATTTCTATGAATTACTTAATGAACGTAGTTGCCTCATCCTTGGTTTCCATGAAGTGCACTATCTCAAATCTCGATAAATCGTCTATGATTGTTATGACGTACTATTTTCTTCCAGGACTTTGCATTGGTCAGCAAATGTCTGTGTGGATTAGGTTGAGAGTAGCCTGTGTTTGTTGCACTTTCCTTCGGAAAAGGTTGTCTAACCATCTTTCCTTTTACACAGTACTCCACAGACCCTTGAAGTTGAGTTAAAATCCTCCTTCCGTTAGTTTCTTCACTGAGATTAAATTTGATTCGAAAGTTGGGACATAAAGTACCTTTCGTACCTTTACTGGATGTTCCTGGCAGTCGACAACAAATTTTAGAATTCCTGAGGCCATGACCTTTACTTCGCTCCTTATTTTTCTGTCCGCCAACTGTAAATAGCCTTTCACTTCGGGGTCGAAATCTGTGAACAAATTCCTGAGCTGTACAGTGGCACATTGTCCCTGAGTCGACAATCCAAGAATTTGGATTGCTTTGACCCGGGATAGCATTCAAACACATTTCGGCGAGAACCCTCTTTGGCGCTTCAGCCTCTTTACTTCCTGTTGCCATAAAACAAAATGTGTCCGAAGACTCCTGAGACTGTGTAACATTATTCGCCTTTTCCTGCTTTCCGTTTTTTGTATTGGTAGTATTCTTTCTTGAAGTATCTGATTTTTTATAGAAAAAACATTGCTTTTCCTTTTGCTCTTCATCCTGATTTGAGTTTCTATGCACGATTTTAAATAAGGCTTCGCTGCTGCTTTCGAATCCTTGGACTTCCTTACGTCTTTTATATTCGTCAATTACTCTTCCTTGAACGAAATTTAAAGTAAAATCCGTCTCGCTTCTACCCTCTAAACTTGTGGTTAATCCATCGTATGAATACGGTAGGCTGCTCTGTAAGAGCGAAACTTTTAATTTGGCCTTTAACTCCGAGAGCTTTCAGCTTGTTCGTGAGCGTCAAAATGTCATCTACATGATTTTCTACATCGCCACCTTGTGCTAAACGCAGTCAAAATGTTAAAAAATATCGTACTAGACAGCGTCGCCTTTTGGTGATGTCCCTTAAGCTTTTCCCAAGCTTCACGCGCACTGGTCGCTCCCCAGTGGGCACAAAATTTGACGACGTATTTACGAAATCGTTGCGACATCTTTACTTTTGTTGGTTTGTGTGGGTGGGTTTTCTGTAAACTATGACGTCCAAG
>CAKNWT010295563.1:0-12773 GCA_932066315.1 Andricus coriarius | reverse complement strand
TTTGTTGGTTTGTGTGGGTGGGTTTTCTGTAAACTATGACGTCCAAGAAAGGCAATTTTCCATTTTGCTTAATTTCAATGCTGAACTGCATATTAGGGTGTAATCGATTGATGAAATCGAAAAAATTGTGTAGTTCACCTAGTCCATGTCTCCAGATGACAAAAGTGTCGTCAACGTAACGGCACCAAAATTCCGGTTTGAGCTTGGATTGGTTCAAGATTGTAGTTTATAGATAATCCATAAAGATGTAGGTTATTACCACTGAGATTAGCGATCCCATTCGTGCTCCTGAGGTTTGTTTGTAAAATTGGTTATTGAAAGAGAAGTAAGTATTATTGAGACAGTGTTCTATCAAAGATATGAGTTCGGAGGGAAAGTTTGCAAAGGATTTAATGATATCGATTGTATCAGAGATTGGTACTTTCGTAAAGAGAGATACTACGTCGAAGCTCACTAGGATGTCTTTTGGTTGAATGTAAATCTGTTGCATCTTTTTGGTAAAGTCAAAAGAGTCTTGGAGGAGGAAGCGTGCTAGCTTAAAAGTTGGTGAGTTCATTGCGCTGACGATCGGTCTGAGTAGAATGCTGTTTTTGTGGATTTTTGGGAGTCCGTATATTTTTGGAGAGATGGGATTAGTAGGTCTTAATTTAGGCATTGTTTTGCTGTAAAGTTCAGAGTATTTTAGAAGGGTTTTTGGTTTGCTGACTATTGTTTTTGTCGGTTTTTTTTAGGTTTTCTTGTATGTATCGTCAGTTAGAAGGTCCATGATTTTGTTGTTATGGTCTTATTTATTCATTATTAATGATGTGCTGCCTTTGTGTGCAGGTAATATTATATATTTATTCCGATTGAGTTCTTTAATTGCTGTTTTTCCTTGTTTCGTTAATTTTGAGGAGGAAAGTTGTGTTGTTGGCCCTCCTTCGCCGTATGTCATTCGCTTTTTCGGGTGGAATGGTATATATTGTGGGTTTCAAATTACTGATGATTTCTTCTTTCGAAAGTTTGGAGGGAATTATTGCAAAATTATCCCCTTCAGACAAGGCTGAAGTTATTTTATTGCTGAGAGGATGGTTAGAGATGTGTTTTCCTGTGTTAGTTAGTGGTGTGTGTTTTACTGGAAGTAATTTGTCTTAATTTTTTGTTTTTGAGTGGAAAGATCTTGTTCATGTGATCGTTCTGCATTTATAAAGCAAGAAGAAAATACACTCAAAAATATAAATCAACACAACCTACTAAAGAAAGAGAGAGAATAATGTAAAGAATATGAAGGAATGATAATAAATTTAAACAGTAACATAAAGATATAAATTGTGACGCCAGATTCAATAAACTCTGTAATTTTTTTTTTTCAAACTGACTAATAAAATATAAATATACTCTTGTAAGATAATAATTTCAGGAGGATAAGCACAAGGCACTTTTTATTCTGATAAAGGAACAGAGTTCTTTTTGGTTACACTGTTAACAACAGTTTGTCCTGTAATTAGAGAATATGAGGACCGTTTATACCTTGGTCTTATTGTTTGCGGTTATTTTTAATTATATTGGTAAATATAATAATTCAATACATCTATAATTATTTTTAAAACATTGTTTGGATTTCCGCATACAAAAATTCGTTCCATTAAATGCGCATTATGTCCAATTGTTATTTTTCTCCAAACTCTGTCTTTGTTTCTGCAAAATCAATACGACTTGAATCTGAATTTATTCTGGAAGAATCCAGAATGTGTGTGTTTTTAGACTCTAGAAGACTGAAAAATTACCTAAATTATTAAACTGGTTGGCACCAATGATTTTCTGATCAACTCGCAAAATGCAACAGAAAATTGTGATTTATTAATATCCTGCCGGAATCATCGTCCAAAGGACACCGGTCTGAATTTGCCTCAAAGGGTATAGAATTTTTTTTGCATCCCTTATTTAGGGAGATCGAAAAATTTCCAGAATTAAACTGACAATTACGAATTGACTGGTTCTCGATTTATTTGTTTGATCTGTCGCTCAAAATCAGAGACTCAAACGAAATCAATGGGCATTCTTGAATATTTGTCAATTATTTCGATAAATTAAAAATACTTTCGCTAGAAACCAAGCTCAGTCGAGAAAAGTATCAAAAGATAATGAAGCTACAAAGATATAATGTCTATTATGTCATTCTACATAAAACTTTCAAGAAAAACGATTCTGACATTGTGCCTCTGTAGCTGAATTATTTTTAAGTAAATCTTCATACATAGAATATTTTGCAGGTAAATTATATTGAATATGAATATATAAGTATGTCCTTAAAAAAATTAAGCCTCTATTTCTTTTTGCAGAATTAAGTTCGCAGTCTAGATCTAACCCTGATGCTTCTTCTTCTTCTTCTCGTCACATACCTCAGTCTCCTGCCGAGCCTCGTATACGTGTCAGGTCCATATCTCCTCCTGCAACGACTCTCGAGCCTCCTATACATGGCAGGTCCAGATCTACTCCTGCCACGACTCTCGAGCCTCCTCTAAGTGACAGCTCGAGGTTTCCTCATGCCAGAACTCTTCCTGCCAGGGCTCCTGATGATCACATACTTGGATATGGATTTGGACAACTTGGACTTGTACGGCTTATTCCCCAGTGTAATCCTCACCGGCAATTTCAATTTCGAAGGTACACTTTTCATCCCGATTCACCACTTCGACTAAGATTAAGACAAAATGTCTTCGAGCGCATATTAGTCCTGGAACAAATTGTATTAACAACATCTAATGGTGACGTTTTTGCAATATTGGAGACTAGTGGTATTCTTAGTGGAATATATAATCCTAAATCAAGGCGTCGAGCAAAAATAAACATAGGAAGCGGCATGATTAGGGACTTGACTGAGGAAGAAATTGAGGAAGTTCCAGTAGGCAGCCGCCGGCCACTAAGTCTGAATTTTCGCGAAGTAGTTGTGAGCTACGATTCTCTAAACAGCTGAAACACTAATTTAGTTTGAACAATGTACAATTTTAGCAATTCAATCGACATCGTTAAAAAAATTAAAACTTTACAATTAAATTGAAAACAATACAAAAATTATATTGTTGTATATGAAATCAGATGTTACGAAGATACATTCACTATGGCAAGGTGATATCTGACATGAAAAAACCTATTGTTATCACAAATAAAATACTGCTTTTATCCTCTAAGATTGTTTTGGTATTTTGTTTACTCGCTAATAATATTAAGAAATATGGGAAAATCGACATGTATTATTAATAAAAGCTATAAGAAAAATGGTTAATTTTTTAAAATACATAATAAGATCCATATTCAATTCATTTAATCATAATTCTTTTTGTAAAACAATTTTTTTAAATTTCTATGAAATTTTTGTTTGTAGAGTAAATAATATTCAAAATAACGATATCCATTTTAAAGTTGAAATACCCGTTTATAATGCTAGAACTGTTAAAAGTTGCTTTTCTTATCTAGTAATTTAAGAGAAGAGTAATTTGATTAGGTAATAACAAGAAGTTCAATATTTTATTTTTCTCTTTTTTACTGTGTAAAGTTTGAAATTTGGATATTGCTTGATTCATGTAGCAGCTTCTACAATTTTTACATGGAGAATGATGAACCTTACGACGGGGTACATATTATTGATTATACGTGCCCTGAAGACATGAATTTTTCTTCCTCCCAGGGAGAGTAGAAAGTTCTCGAACAACACGTGGAAAAGGGTGGTACAGATTTTCACCCACCCTGATATAAAAGGATGCAGCTTTGTACCAGTTCCAGTCAGTAGAGTTGAAGTCCACCAGTAGTATAGAGTTGTGGTTCCGGACCGTATAAAGGTCCGTCAACCCTTCAGTCTTAACTTCCAGTACAGTCAGTAGTAGAGAATTGCATTAGTTGTTTCTGGTCGGAGTGCGGTTTCAGATATTCTCAAGATCTTTGCTCGCGATTTCCTTCAACCTTTCAGTGTCAAACACCAGTCAGTTCAATCAGTCAGTTAGTTTAGTCAGTTCCTGATTGGAGTCCAGTCCCGCTGAGTAATCTAACGTCTCGTCGAAATTTTCTGAAACTTTTCCTCCTTGAAGGCTCGTCAAAAATCAACCAAGGTTCCACTTACAAATATCAACTCTAGTTACAGTTTCAATATCAACTAAGGTTTCCAGTACAAAATCAAGCAAGGTTCCAGTTACAAAAATCAACTCCAGTTCCAATCCCAATATCAGTTAAGGTTTTCCAGGATTCAGATCCAAGTTCCAGGATTCTGATTTCAAACCCAAGTTCCAGTATCGGAGATCAATCAAATTCTGAAATCGTCCATCGGAGTTCCGGTATCTGAATCCAAACCCAAGTTCCAAAATCTGAGGTCAAGTTCCAAGGTTTTCCTTCAGTCCCAGTGTCAAGTGCGGTGGACTTTCAGTTCTGTTCTAGTGTCAAGTTTCAGGCTTAGTGAAAAGGATTACAACCAGGATCAACAGGCGGTAAATACCTTGAATCAACTCTCTCTCTCTCTCTCTCTCAAAAATTCATTCTCTCCCGAAAATCATATTGTCCATCCAATTTTCTTCTGAGCCCTAAATTTCCCCTAAATTTGTAAATTTTTCCCCACTCCTAAGTCATTAATTGAATAAATTTATTATACTAAACTGAATTTAAATCTCATTACCAACATCTTGTTCCACTACCACTTGAGTTTAAATTTAAATAACGATTGTGATTATGTTAGGCATATAATAATAATTAGTAGATATGTATTAAATATGTTGAAAAATTAACCCCTTATGAAATTGTCCGATTATGATTAGACGAAAATTCAAACAAGAATTACACGGTTTACAACTTATCTTGACATTTTTCAAATTCAACATAGATTTAATATTTCTAGAATTTAAGGAATTATCAAACACTACCAAAAACCAGCTTTTAACAGTTCGGCCAATTTAAGCGCGGTTTTTAGCACACGTTCTTTCTCTTAATTTTTTTTTACATTATTAAAAACCTGAGTTTTTTTTGAGACCAAAATAGAACCAAAAAATGGTCTTCTTTTATTTAAAAATTAAAACCTTTTTTTTATTTTACATCGTGTTATCCCTCAGAATACAAGTTCAAAATGTTCATATTAAAGTCTTTTAGTTTTACACCATGCAGTTACAAATTCTATAATAGATACTGTTCTTAATGCTGAATCCTAAAATCAAGATAAAAATGTCTATTTGAAAATTGGATATCAAAGCTTTCAATTGGTTGATTATTATATTGTGATTCGTTAATTTTAACCGTCCGCGTTATTTTTTCATAACTTCAATAAAATTTGAATTATTTTTAATTGTTGGGTAATTATGTGATTAAAGACTTATTTCATATTGTAAAATTCTACAAGAATTGAAACATATAATATCACAGCTATTATAAATTATCTCTCTTATTATATTAAGATTTGCAAATCAAACCTCGTACGATCATAATCTCTAAAGATAATCTCAGAAGAATAAGCTTGAGGCACTTTTTACTCTGATAAAGAAACAGAATTCTTCTTGGTTGCACTGTTAACTATACAGTTTGTCTTGTAATTAGAAAATATGAGGAGCGTTTATACTCTGGACTTATTCTTTGCGGTTATTATTTATTATATTGGTAAATATAATAATTAAATAAATCTATAATTATATTTAAAACATTTTTTGAATTTCCAAAAAACAACAATTTATTCCATTAAATCCGCATGCTGTTTAATTGTTATTTTTTTCCAAACTCTACCTGTATATCTGCAAAATCCATACGACTTGAATATGAATTTATTCAGGAAAAATCCAGAATGTGTGTGTAATTTAGATGTGCACAGATGGTAAACTCCCAACTGTGCACTTGCAAATATGGTACGTGCCGTATCCCAACTGTTCATATTCAAATTTAGACTCTAGTCGATTGACAAATTTCCTAAATTATTAAACTAGTTGGCACCAACGATTTTTTGAATAACTCGTAAATTGCATCAGAAAATGATAATTTATTAATATCTTGTTTTTGAACAACTCAATACACATCTGGTAATAAACGGAGAATTACGGATTGAGTAGTTTTCCATGTACAGTGAAACCGGGACTTAGCTCCTCTGGATTGTGCTCTTCCGAGAATTGACGCCGAGCCGTGGGGATACGTGAGAGGCGTTTGCTGGGGGATGTGAGGTGTGCACTCAGTCATGACAAAACAGAGAAACAGGAGAGAGACAAAACAGTTCCGAAACTCTGGACTTAACGTCAAGGTCAGCCCGAAAACCGGCGCTGAATCCAGATTCGACTGTAATTGTTTTATCTATCTCTCAAAATCCCGCCGCATGTGTGTATAAGCGTGCATTACTTTCTATGCAATATAATTTGAAATTAAATAATATATCCATAAGGGATTCATGACATCCGAACATATAAGTATGTCCTTAAAAAAATTAATACTCTTTTTATTCTTGCAGAATTTAGTTCACAGTCGGGCAGTAGCCATAACGTCGTCCGACCTGATATCCCCCGCCCGGGTCGCTCGTCTTCTTTATCTTCTTCTTCTTCTTCTTCTTCTTCTTCTCAACACATATCTCAGTCTCCTGCCGAACCCGAGCCTCCTATTCGTGTCAGGTCCAGATCTCCTCCTGCTAGGACTCTCGAGCCTGCTCTAAGTGGCAGCTCGAGGTTTCCTCATGCCAGGCCTCTTCCTGCCAGGAATCCTGATTATCACATACTTGGATATGGATTTGGACAACTTGGACTCCTTCGGCTCATTCCCAATAGAAATCCACATAGGCGATTCGAATTTCGAAGATACACATTTCATCCCGATACGCCACTTCGAATACAATTAGGACAAAATGTCTATCGGCGCATACCAGTCATAGAACAAATTTTATTAACAACATCTGATGGGGACGCTTTTGCAATAATGGAGACTAGTGGTATTCTTAGTGGAATGTATGATTCTACATCAAGGCGCCGGTCAAAAATAAACATAGGAAGCGGCGAGATTACGACCTTGACTAAAGAAGAAGTTGAGGAAGTTCCAGTAGGCATCCGCCGCCCATTAAGTCTGAATTTTAGTGAAGTAGTTGTATTGTACGATTCTCTAAACTGCTAAACCAATAATTCATTGATAAAAAAGTAAAATTTTAGTCGATTGCGCAAAATAAAATACTGTTTTTATCCTCCGAAATTGTTTTCACCTTTTGTTCACTCGTTAACAATATTACGAAATCGGGATGAAATCCATTAATCAGCCTGGACCGATCTCCGCCCTAATTTGTTACATGAAGGGTGAAATCATCCATATGCTGATTAGTGGATGATGTCGACATCGAAATAGACTTAAAATTGTGATTGGTTGGAAGTGAAGAGATTCTGAGTGCGAACCCTTCATACGTCATCAGATTCTGATTTATAAATATAGGTGCGCGCACCCAAAACTTCAGAAGAAAGCCGTCCAGCTGTTAAATCGTTACTGAACCTCCAATAAGTAAAATTTTTGCACAAGCTGAGTCAATCATTCAACTAAATTTAAATTTAAAGTTGGATCAATGAAGACAAAATATCTTTGCAAAATAATTAATAAAGGTCGTAAATGTCAGCTCCGGAGAGCAATTTGTTTGATTTGCCGGAGATTTTTTTCGATCCAGCCTATCAGATCAACTAGATTAACATTCTGACTCAGAAGCTGAATCAATTTAAAACTTTAAATGGGCATAGTTTTCATTACATAAGTGAACTTGATTTAGAAATTAAAGACAATTAAATCTGACACGGACGCGTGCGTTTTAAATTATAACTTTGCATAAACATTGTCAACCATTAGATTACGTGAATTGTGAAAATAAGTGAAACTTCTAATCAATATTGTAAAGAAATTGAGAATCTCCTAATCCAGGCAAACTTGTGTTAAAATATAACAAAGATTTTTTCCCTCTGAATGCCCTGTGATAAAATTGATTTACTTGAACAATTAGATTCTCCTTTCACCGCTCTTGGCATTTTTGCCATTTTTGAACTTGTGAATAGGCATTCCCTACTAACAAGAAAGTCAAGCTCCTGATAGAGTTTTACAAGGTTACTGTAGAAGACCTACGAAATAAGAAATGTTTGCAGCAGGAAATTTGGGCGAAAGTCGCTTGCATGGTGAACGAGAAACTGAACTACAAAGTTTCTTCAGCTCAATGTAATTCAAAATGGAAAGGCTTGACTAAGACGTATAAGAAACATAGGAAGTTAGTGGAAGATATGGGAGAGTCGCGGCGTTTTTGGGAATATTACAATTCGATGGATGATTTCTTGTACGATAAAACTTCCATTAATCGCGTGGCTTTATCCTCAAATTTTAAAGGGTATCGTGAAAGAGTCTTGAGCCAACAACCGACATGAAGCAAATTTCCTCCGAAACCAGAGGAGATGAAGGAGAATGATGAAAACTTGAGAAATAATCATAACGAGAAAGTCGTGAAATGTAAGTAACAAAATCTGAATGGGAGGAAAAGAAGGGTTGCTGACAAGACAAGTACATCAGATCAAGATTCTCAGTCAAGTGGAGAACATTTATTTAAGCCTTAGTTTACTAAACAAACAAATACTGGAATTCAATTTTTAAGCAGTTCTCTGTACGCAACAAAAAATGCTCATTTCATTAATTTCAGTATAAAGCTATATTTTTAAATTGGCACCCATCGACCACTGCCACAACAAAGGGAAATCCATCAGTTACTGCGAATTCTTCTTCAGCTTGGACTTCGTGGGACCAGTACCTCTAGAAAAAAAGGTTCTATAAGTACTTGAAGCCGTTGCTCTTGGTGGTTCGGAACCCACCTTAAACTGTAGGTCCCTCTCCCACCGCCAAGTAAGTGTGAGGGGGTGTGTAAAGGAATAGGGGAGAGGTACATGTAAGATGAGCACGTATTAGAAACTTCCATTCCAATGTTAACAATTTCTGAATTATCAATTGACAACATTGGACATCAAAACTTTGATATCCGATCGATAGTATAGCCTTTTGAAACTACAAGAATTAAAATATATAATATTACAGCTATTATAAATTGTCTTTATTATTATATTAAGATTTTTCAATCAAACCGGAAATTTATTCAGTCATATTAATGAAAAAAATTTACAAGATATTTTCCATTCGGCACTGCCGTAAAAACCGGCTTTCCTCAAAACGTACAAGATTATATAAATTGTGTCGTCAGATTTAATGAACTCGGTAATTTTTTTTCCTTGAAACTGACTAATAAAATATAAATAGAATCTTGTAAGATAATAATCTCAGGAGGATAAGCACAAGGCACTTTTTATTCTGATAAAGGAACAGAGTTCTTTTTGGTTACACTGTTAACTGCAGTTTGTCCTGTAATTAGAGAATATGAGGACCGTTTATACCTTCGTCTTATTCTTTGTGGCTATTCTTAGTTATATTGGTAAATATATTAATTAAATACCTCTATCATTATTTTTAAGATTTTTTTTCGGATTTCCACAAACAACAATTTATTCCATTAAATACGCATTCTGCCCAAATGCTATTTTTTTCAAACTCTATCTGTGTTGCTGCAAAATCAATACGAATTGAATCTGAATTTATTCCGGAAGAATCCAGAATGTGTGTGTTAGAAAAGGCAAGAGTACGGTATAATTTAGATGTGCACAGATAGTAAACTCCCAACTGTGCTCTTTCACATATGGTACCCCATTCCATCTGTTCACATTGAAATTTACACTCTACTAGATTGAAAAATTACCTAAATTATTAAACTGGTTGGCACAAATTATTTTCTGCTCAATTCGCAAAATGCATCAGAAAATAGTGATTTATTGATATTCTGCAGAAATCATCGCCCAAGGGACACCGGTCTGAATTTGCTTTAAAAGGTATTAGGATTTTTTTGGCATCCCTCATTTAGGGAGATTGAAAAGTTTCCAGAATTATCAAGGTTTTTTGAACAACTCAACACATATCGGATGATAAAACTGATAATTACGATTTGAGTGGGTTTCGATTTATTTGCTTTATCTGTCTTATAAAAAAATCAATCCTCTATTTCTTCTTGCAGAAGCAAGTTCACAGTTCGGCAGTAACCCTAATGGAGTTCAGGCTGATAATTCTCCCCCAGTTCGTTCGCAACCTTCTTCTTTTTCTTCTTCTACTTCTACTTCTTCTTCTTCTCGTCACATATCTCAATCTTCTGCAGAGCCCGAGCCTCCTCGACGCATCAGGTCAAGATCTCCTCCTGCCAGAATTCTCGATTCCTCTCTAAGTGACAACTTGAGGTTTCCTCCTGCCAGGTCTCTTCGCGACAGGCCTCTTTGTGCCAGGACTCCTGATTACCAGGTGCTTGGATATGGACTTGGACAACTTGGAGTTATTCGGCTTATTCCCAATAAAAATCCGCGTCGGCGATTCGAATTTCGAAGATACACTTTTCATTCCGAGGCGCCACTTCGAATACAACTAAGACAAGGTGTCTATGAGCCCATGCCACTCGCAGAACAAATTGTATTGGCAACATCTAATGGTGACGCTTTTGCAATATTGGAGACTAGTGGCATTCTTAGTGGAATATATCATTCTAGATCAAGGTTTCGGGCGAAAATAAACATTGGAAGCGGCGAGATTACAACCTTGACTAAAGAAGAAATGGAGGAAGTTCCAGTCGGCAGCCGCCGCCCACCAAGTCTGAATTTCAGCGAAGTAGTTACAAAGTACGATTCTCTACACAGCTAAACCAATAATTCAATTTAAGAGAATGTAAAATTAAAAATACTGAAAGAAAATTCTATTGACATATATGAAATCAGATGTTACAAAAATACATTCATTATGGCAAGATGATATCTGATATGGAAACAACGTATTGTTATCAAAAATAAAATACTGTTTTTATCCTCTAAGGTTTTTATGGTCTTTTGTTTACTCTTTAATAATATTACGAAATCTCAAAAAATCGACACGTATTATGAAGAAGAATAATTACTTATTTACAATACATAATAAAATCTATACTCATTTCATTTCATCATATTTTGATAAAATCTTTTTTTTTCAATTCCTACGAAATTGTTTGAACTGTAAATAATATGTAAAATAAGGTTACCCAATGGGTAAAAAATTTTACGTCTTTACGATATCGTTCCGACATCTTTACGACGACCTTAAGACATTCTATGTCCATGTCGTCTTTACGATATCGTAAAGACATCTTAACGATATGGATATAGAATGTCGTACGGTTGTCGTAACGATGTCCTAAAGACGTCGCCAAATTTTTCGCACACTGGGTATCCTTTTTAAAGTAAGAATACCCGTGTATAATCCTAGAACTGCTATTAGTTGCTTTTATTTTCTAATAATTCAAAAGAACGGTAATTTGATTAGGTGATACCAAGAAGTTGGATATCTTGCTTTACAATTTTCCGAAATTTAAAATTAAAACTTAAATTTAAAATTTAAAGCTTGGATTTTAGAATAAGAATCTTCGATTTATATAATTCCACTAGTTCCGAAGTTCTACTTGCAATAATTTTGTACATGCAGTATCACGGTAAACTAAATTATATTTTATTAATAATCATTCATAGTAAATGAAATAAAATATTTTATTTCAATGGAATTATTCATAACTTTTCTTTAAAACACTGAGTAGATTTTGCATAGTTCTAGATTTCTTGATGCTTTTGAAACAGATGGTCATAACCTCAAATTGAAAAATGAGTTATAAAAGCAAAAAAATATAACAATCAATTTCAGTGAATTTTAAATGAGGCAGCAATATCTATTTTAATCTCATTGGCTGTATATGGCGCGCTTTTTTAAGACTATTACCTGTGTAAATATATTTTCTATAATAAATCATCATTGTAAAAATAAAAGCAATTAATTTTCAGATCACAATATACTCTTTTAGAATACAAGGTGAATAAATTATCTGATTTGACTCTTCACAAATAAATTATTTATCTTAAATTCAAAAGAAGGAATAACTTTTTTCACTTATGTAAATTTTAAATCATTCATAATATTTTTTTTGTACCTTATGATTATTATATATTGTGAAAAATTGATTTGCATATTTAATCATTTCAAATAGGTGCGCGATCAGCATCCAATGAGGCTGCTGGTGCGACGCATGCGCAGTGCGGTTGGAGAGCCAAATTGGGAAAACTGGGCTGGATCAACGATAGGTCTTGGTCAGAACAGCTGACAGCTATTTTAGACCTACAGATTTTAATTTGTTGCTATAAACCTAATCGGTAAGTAAAACCTCAAGTTGTTCGAAATTGCAAGTTTCATTATTGTTCAAATATTGTAAATATTATTTTAAGTCCAATGATTTTTTAATTAAAAATAGCAATTTTACAGTGAAAAACGTGCACATAACCTAGAATTGTTGAAAAAAATAGTTAGCTTTCAAATTTAATGATTTTGTATTAAAAGTACCGATTTCTGGTATAAAACGCCAACAAAACCAACAAGTGTACAAGAATTCGTTAATTTAATGAATCGTGAATGATAATCCAAAGAATAATTGTAATCTGAAAAATCTTATGAGTTTTTAAAATCAAAAATATAAATTATCTAACAAAAACACTAACATGACATAACCAACAATTGTTCCAAGTTGTAAATTTTCTTTGAAATGTAATGAAGTTTTTTTTAAGTAATCGTTTTTTGGCGAAGAAGAAATAACATATAATTAAATTGTTTGAAAATTGCAAATCTTTGAAATACCATCAATATTTCAGGTAAAAAGGGCTAAAGTAACCTACAATTGCATACAA
>CAKNWT010295560.1:5384-35756 GCA_932066315.1 Andricus coriarius | reverse complement strand
AAAAGACGTTTGCATCAACTGAACAAGAAGATTGGATGGGCAAGACAGAATGGGTCCCGTGTTCAATGTGTGGTTAACTACATAACATCTGGTAGAGCGTGCACGGAATGGGTTCGGAAGTTCCCCCAAGAACTGAGCATCTTCAATCACACACTAAACAAGTCAAAGCTGCTGACAATCAAGCAGCATACTGTTGACAAAATACGGCTGTTATCTGACGCAAGGAGGAGAATACAGAAGAGGGAGCGGCTGATCAGGCAGAGTCAAAAGTTTCTCGCTGACCCATCTCGCGTGTTCAGTGATCACCCTGTTTCTGTCAAAAATCCACCCAAGACCAACGAGGTGGAGACTTTTTGGAGAGAGGTATATAAGATCCCTAAAACACTAAAGTTAAAGGAAGATACTGACAATATCATCCGCTTCAAGGAATTTCGCGACAACCTCATAAAATCTGAGGAGGAATGTCCACCAATCACTGCCGAAGAGGTGAAAAAAGCACTTAGAGGCACGAAGAACTTTTCGGTGCTGGACCAGATTGTTTCAAGAACTTATGGTGAAGGAAGTTTACTTCTACACACCAACATTCGGCCCGCATATTCACCTCATATTTAAAGTCAGAGACGCGCATTCCGCAGTGGCTGGTGTTAGGACGCATTACACTACTACCGAAAAAAAAAGAAAATTGTCCGACCCAGAGAATTACAGGCCAATAACTTGTTTGAAAACACTGTACAAGATCTTTACAGCTGTCCTAAATTACAGAATTGTTTGGCGAATTGAGCCTGTGTGGCGTGAGATGTACGAACAACGTGGATCGAAAAAAGGTATAGCAGGCTGTCGAGAGAATCTGCTAATTGACATGTGTATCTGTAAAGACGCTGCAGCCCATCGACGCGTCCTGTTAATGGCCTGGATCGACTACCGGAAAGCTTTCGATTCAACCTCTCATAGACTCATCATCTGTCTGTTGGAAAGCTTGAAGGTGCATCCACACATAGTGAGATGCATAGAGAGATTGATGCATCTTTGGAAAACCAGATTCACTATCTCATCTGGAAATTATCGCGCGACAACAACGTCACCTTCCAGAGGGGCGTCTTTTAAGGCGAAAGCATAAGGCCTTTGCTTTTTTGCATCACACTTCTGCCTCTATCTCTCGCACTACGAAATTCGTCTCAATATCTCTGTGGCGACACTAACCAGCGCGAGTATAAGGTCACTCATGTATTTTATATGGATGACCTGAGGCTCTATGCCTCTGGTAAAGGCATACTTCAAGCTGCCATAAATATCGCCAAGAAGTGCACAGGAGAGATTGAAATGGACTTTGGATTGGATTTAGTTATTAGACATCTTAACACTGGAGAGACCTATAAATACCTGGGCGTGCCTCAAAGCCGCATTCAGGACGTAATATCAGTAAAGGAGTCTCTTCGAAGCAGATACAAGCATCTTTTTCGACAGATTTCGTCTTCCAATCTGTCGGCGTTGAACAAGGTAACTGCGACTAACATGCTTGCCGTCCCGGTTCTACTCTACTCGTTTGGGATAATTCAACGGACGAAGAACGAACTTAAGGCCCTTAATGTCACCACACGTAAGATCATGCATATGCATAAAAGATTGCATATCAATCTGTCAGTTCCGCGATTATACATTTCACGCCGTCAAGGCGGACGCGGACTTCTGCATCTCCAGTGTCTTCATAACCAAATTGTTCCAAGTACAGCTTATAGCGTAGCCAATGACAGAGATCCCCTCCTAAAAATGGTCAGGAACCACGAGATGATTGCTGCAGGAGCTTTCCTTTACAAAGTCGCGGAGCAAGCGGCCGAGACCCTTGGCCTGAATTTTAACATCAGAAGTGAGGAAAGTGCATAACTCCATCTAGATGCTTCACTTCTGAAAGCCGAAGTGAAGAAAGCAGAAGTTTAAAAATTCCATCAATAGCTACTCGACAAGAAAATGCACGGAAATTTTCAGAGGAATGTAGAAAAACAGTCCTTGTCGAAGGAGCTTTTTTACTTTCCTCAGATCATCAGGGCCAGGCCGGTGTCATCATTTCTACCTTAGCATACCGTGACCGCATTTTATTTAAAGTTCCCGGCGATAGGAGCACAGCGTGTCAGGCACACGCTGAGTACCTGGAACACATACTATCGGGGTGTCCCACCCACACAGGAACGACGCAAATCTATAGACATAATGCGGCCCTATGAGTGCTTATTACCATCTTTGTCGCCAAATTTTCTGGGACTACGAATTTCGGAAAACAGTCTCCGCTGCACACTCCAGACCTGACATTGTTCTCCAAGACTTCGAGAAACGAACTATATTCGTGATCGAATTCTCGACTTTGTCCGAATACAACATCACTGCCAAGGAGAAAGAAAAGCAGGAGAGGTATCAAGACTTCAAAAGGGAGCTGCAAATACTGTACCCAAAATATTCTGAACAAGTAATTGTCCTTGAGATAGGTGCTCTCGGAGGTGCGAATCTATCACTCCTTCAGAACCTTAAAGCCATACCCGCGTGCCAAAAACATGCCAAGGCACTTACAAAATGGATGCAGAAAGCTGTCATCCTTGGGTCGCTTCGTGTCCTGAAAACACACGAGGGTTTCACCGGCCTGTCGTTGTGATTTCATCGTGTCCTGTGACCACCCATCTCACGGTTGTGAGACGTGGCCAAGAGTGTGATTTACCGCGGTCCTACTGGGAGCCGGTGTCATGTTTAGATGGCAGTTGCTCCCAGTGAGACCCTGCAGTGATTGTTTAACCTTATTTCTTAATCATATATGGTTAAAAATTTGTCATAAGGACAACCGCAGGATTTCGCGAGGAGCAGATGCTAATCTGAAAAATTGCACCCGCTCCCAGCTAAATCGCGGTAAAATTTCAGCTGTAACCACGTCTCACGACCGTGAGATAGGTGGTTACAGTCTGCGACGAATTCAATACGATGATCCGGAAAAAGTTTCGTGCACCCTGAGGACACGGAGCGACCCAAGGACAAGCGCCTTCGGCATTTTCCCCGCAAGTGTCTTAGCATTTTCTTGACACGTAGGGATGCTTTTCAGGCTATTAACCAGTGAAACCTTGGCACCTCCAAGAGCACCGATGATCAAGACGATTAGCTTAACGGAATATTCCGGGTACAGCCGTCGCAACTCCCTTATAAGTTCTTTATACCTCTCTTTCTTTTCATTCTCCTTGGCTATGATATTTTTGTCAGCTGGTGCCGAAGATTCGATAACGAACATGGTTCGTTTCTCGAAGTCGAAAAGAACAATGTCAGGCCTCGAGTGCGCAACAGAAACAATTGTCGAGAATATGAAGTCCCAGTATATCCGACACTTCTCATTCTCGACAATTGACTCTATTTCCCTAGGAGCGTTCAGAGGAGCCGTATTTGTGCTGATGCCGTAAGAGTGACAGAGATGGTAATAAAGCACTCTTAGTGCCGCATTGTGCCTTTGGATGTAGGTGGTTCCCGCATGAGTTGGAAAACCAGATAGTATGTGTCCTAGATGCTCGAGGTGTGTATGACACGCGCTACAGCTATCATGGCGTAAAATGTAGCGACGGTATGCTAGAGTGAAAATGACACCGTTTTGACATGCCAAAATGAAACCCTCCGTGCCCGACTTCAATCCGGGTGATTTAAGGAAAGCAAACGTTAGCTCATACGACATCGACAGATCCTCCACATTTCTGTGGAAGATGCCATGCATCGTCTTCTCCAGGAGCTGTTCGCGGAAGTTTTCCTACTGTGCTTTCTTAATCCGGTCATTCAGGAGTAAGTACTTGAGATAGATAAGATTTTATGCATTTCTCTCATCCCTGATTTAGTATTCCGTGACCACCTTGACGGCGTGAGATTTAAAGTCGCGGAACAGAAGATTTAAGGTGCATGCTTTTGTTCATGTGCATAACCTTTCCGGACCCGATATCGAGGGGTCTGAGCTCGTCCCACCTCCATGGAACCACGCCAAATCAATAGAGTATTACCGGGACGACAAGCATGTTCGTCGCAGATACTTTGTTCCTCGCCGACAGTTCGGAAGACCACATCCATCGGATGAGATGTTTGTATCTGCATCGGAGAGTATCCTTTATAGATGTCACGTCCTGAATGCGGCTCTGTGGCATGCCCAGGTATGTATAGATCTCTTCAGCGCCAAGGTGTCGTATAGCGCTTCTGTCGACGAGCTCAGGGTCTTCCGGCATGCCATTAAGTTTTCCTTTCTTCAAATAAACCTTGGCGCACTTTTCTTACCCGAACTCTATTTTAATCTCTTGAGTGTACTCTTTGACAATGCCTAGAGCTAGATGTAGTTTCTCTTTATTTTTAGCACACGATATTTTCCAGATGAGATAGTAAAGCTGGTTTTTCAAAGCGGCATTAATCTCTTCATGCACCCCACGAGGTGTGGCTGAACCTTTAAGCTTTCCAACAGACAGATGATAAGTCTATGGGAGGTTGAATCAAAAGCTTTCCTGTAATCAACCCAGGCCATCGATACCACAGCTCCAGAAAAAAAAGTTGTCTACCCCAGAAACCGAATAGGCTTCCCCTACGTTTTTGGGGTCACTGAATCCGAATCCGGGGTCCGTTTGGCTTCATCGCATCAGATTTCGTCCCTAACCTCAAAAAACATGAAAATCGCTATTTTCAGGTGAAATATGATTCGTACCTATGAAAGATGGTCATATCCTATGTTTTCGAGGTCGCTGAGTACGAAGCCGGAGTTATTGTGGTTCTATGACGTCGCGCTTTGCCCCTAATATAAAAAAATACGACGAATTAGTAATTTTATGTAAAACATGTATTTTTTCAATTCAAAGTGGTCATAGCCTATGTTTTCGAGGTATCTGAATACGAATTCGGAGCCGTTGTGTTTCTATGACATCCCATTCCGTCCCTAACCTAAAAAACGGTAAATTGCTGATCTTATGTGAAATACGTATTTTTTCAATGCAAAGTGGCCATATCCTATGTTTTTTAGGTTTTTGAGTAAAAATCCTGAATTCGTTCGGTACCACGATCCCAGATTTTAAGCTTTGATACGTAACTTCAGAAAAACTGTTAACCCTGCAGACCAGACTCGCCAGTCGTCCAAATCCTCGTTCAGCGAAATTTGAAAGCTATCAAAAATCAGTTGATGCTGTTGACAGCATTGTCCAGATAACAACCGTGTGAACCAGCAATTCGCACGTTCTCGCACTGCATAATTGTATGTTTGGATATCAGATCATGCATGCATTCTTGTTATTTTCTCTCAGTATGATCTTGTTACTTTAACGAGTGACGAAATCGTGTTACTCCGACAGATTCTGTGAACGATGACGACTGCCCTGCAAGGGGATGTGTACAATGAATCGTATCACTATCTGTTGGTGTAAAGAAGCCAGTAGAAGGGTACTGCCTTGCAGGGGGGCATTGGGATGTGAGGATGACACCGTAGTGTCCGACGACGAGTTGACTTTGTCCTCGTCAAAGTAGGAAAGCCCTCATACTTAGCCCTGGGCAGGTATGAGGGTTATCACCCCCAGGTCGGAAGAATAACCTGCGATCGACCGTCGAAAATTCGGTCAGCGGCATCAACTGATTTTCGACTAGCTTTCAATTTTCGCTGGACGGGGAATCGGACGAGTGGCGAGTCTGCGGTCTGCTGGGGTAAGAGTTTTTCCGAAGTGACGTATTAAAGTTTAAAGGCTGGGACCGTGATACCGAATGGATTCAGGATTTGTACTCAGGAACCTAGAAAACATAGAATATAGCCACTTTGCATTGAAAAAATACATGTTTTACATAAAATTACCAATTTACCGTTTTTTTTTAGATTAGGGACGGAATGTGATGTCATAGAAACACAAAGGTTCCGAATTCGTTCTCAGCGACCTCGAAAACATAGCATATGACTACTTTGCATTGCAAAAATACATGTTTCACATAAAATTACCAATAAACTGTTTTTCTTTTTTTAGGTTAGGGACAAAGTTTGACGTCATAGAATCACAACAACTCCGAATTCGTACTCAGCAACCTCGGAAACATAGACTATGACCACTTTGGATTGAAAAAATACATGTTTTACATAAAATTACCAATTCACCGCTTTTTTTTGAGGTTAGGGACGAAATCTTACGCGATGGAGACAAACGGACCCCGGGTTCGGATACACCGACATCGAAAACGTGGGGTAAGCCTGTTCTGATTTCCGGGGTAGACAACTTTTTTTTGTAATGATAGGTGGATATTCCACCTCAGGTGTTATGAGGACACTGCACAGATCCTTGAAGCTATTCATATTCTTCGAGTGTTCTTTCAGTGGATGCTGGACTTCGTAGACTTCTCTCCAAAATGCCTTGACCTCCTCTAGTGTGGGCGGGTGGACGACAGTCACTGGAGAGTCTTGGAAGAGTCGAGATGGGTCAGACAAAAACTGTTGATTTTCTCTGACCCACCACTCTCTCCGTTCTAGACTTCTCCCAGCGTTAGATAGTACACGTACTCTGTCAAAAATATGCTGCTTGACGGCCAGTAGATTTGACTTGTTGAGTATGTGATGGCAGATCCGCAGTTCGCACGCAAACTGTCGAACCTTGACAGTGAAAGTACTGACAGATGTTATGTAGTCAATCACACACTGAAAGCGGGACGCGTACTACCTTGTCCAGCCTATCTTTGTGCTAAGTTGATGCATTTGTCTTTTGGTCTTATTAGCAACCGTTGATCTTTGGGCTTAGGAGAAACCTGAATGTTGATGTTTCTCCGGGTCCTAAAGCACCGCTCTTCCTCTATTGGATGCCAGCTCGCGGTTGGTATCAGTCTCGCCTCGCTTTCTCTGTTGCCGGCTTGTTCTTGCTACGGTTGAGTAGGCGCCCCGCTTATATAACCCCTTTTCTGAAGTTCCTCGGCACGGTTTCGCAGACGTTTATGCGAAAATTGCGAGAGCTCTGGGTGTTTCTCACACCACAGAGTATGAGGTCGCGCCATGTGACCTTTCCGTTCAGGGGCCAAACTGGTCACAGCACTCCAGCAGGTCGTCCCTGAGTCGGGAGCCCTGCGCTTTTGATTGTTTTGAACCAAACTTACTATAACTATGTTTGGTGTTATAATTGTTGTTCCCACGAGCAGCTAGGGGAAAAGGTTCGTTCATCCTTGTAGAGCCCCGCATGCAAGGATAAGGCTGCATACTCTGAGGTCGCCCGGCATCCCAGAGTCGTCGTTTGAGACGCCATTCAGCTTTCGAGTGTGGTGGCTTACGGTTGTAACGCCTCCGCTTAGGGGTTATTCCTTCGGGACCATCCCTGGATAATTGTCTGCGACTGCTTATTAATAATTGTAACCATATTCAGCATAAGCCCTTGGTACAGGAAGCCTCTATACGCAACCCGAGGACGCGTTCGGTAGCTTTGTCATAGGCCCTTCGGTTATACAGGGTGTCCAAGTATTCAAAATACATATTTATGTTTCCTGATTCCTTGTGAAAACTAAATAGAAAATGATCAATAAAAAAATTTGATTAAATGCATAATTACCGACTAATTAGCAATTCAAGATTAACCAGTCAAAAAAATGAGTTAGATAGCCGACAGTCCATGTGCCATCGCTGCGAAAGTGTGAGAATACAAGTTCAGATCGTATAATTCCCGTTCCGTTTGTTTTTGTAGGAGGTTTTGACTCTTTGGTTCAACTTCACACTCAAACGAGATTCAAAAATTAAAAAGTATCTTTTTCGTGCGTTCTTTGAAATCTGTAGAACCCTCCTGAATTCTCAGCATTCTGCAGAATTATCCCGAGTTCTGTAGCAATAATTATTTGAACATTTTTTAATTACCCTGAACACTTTTGAATACATTAAATTATTTGGAATTTCAAGACTTTTAAATACGAAGTGTATAAACTGTCGGTACCGGTAAAAAATATTACCTGTAACGACAATTTTTTTAAGCGTTTTTCGAACCGTACATGAAATTCAAGGAACTCACGGAATTCAAGCAATTTGTGGAATTTGAGCAATTCATGCAATTCAAGGAATTCACGGAATTCATGAAATTCAAGGAATTTAAGGAATTCATGAGTTCATGAGAATTCATGAATTCATTCATTAACCAACGGCCATACCACGCTGGAAGCACCAGTTCCCGTTAGATCACTGAAGTTAAGCAGTGTTGGGCGCGGTTATTACTTGGATGGGTGACCGTCTGATACTACTGCGTTGCTATTGGCGGTCGTGGGTGTGGTGAGCCCATTTACTACAAATCCACCTAAAAAACACTACCTGAATCGGGTATTGTCACGCTTACCCCTAGAGGCTTGCCGAAAGGGAAATAGCTTAAGGGCATGTGATACTTCAATCGGGTTCAGTTCCCCCGGGTATTTGTCCACAAAACTTAAAATTTGTAAAAACTGAATTCGGAGATGCTACAAAATAGAATAACGGACGTCCCTGAACTCTTTTTTTAAGGGATAATAGCAAAAAAAAATATATTCTGCTAAATAAAATTTTTCTGTGTATGCACTATTTGGGGGTTAGGATCGGTTGTCAAGTCTCTGTCATTCCGATTGCCTACAAACAAGCTTAGTTCCGGGACATTAGTTACTATGTTTTATTACTTGTCCTAAGTTTTCGACCAAAAATATTGTGTAGTTTGGAAGTAAAGCTGCGGGGAGAATTGTAACACACATAACCTCAAAATACACACATATTAATCAAATTTAGCAAAATGAAATTTTTTTAAATTATTCCACAATAGAAGAGTTCAGGGACGTCCGTTAGCATGTTCGCTATCATTCCCCAAATTTTTAAGGCAAAATCTTTATTATTGTAGGAAAAAAGCCGGGGGAACCTAACACTGCTAAAATCGATCATTGTTTATGTATCACATGCCCTTAATGATATACATGAGATGGAATTTAGGGAATTCATGAAACTCAAGGAATTCATGAGATTCATTGATTTCATGGAATTCATGAAATTTATGGAACTCGCGGAATTCTCGGAATTCCATGAAATCCTCGAATTCCATAAATTCCTTTAATTCCATGAATTCCGTGAATTCCTTTAATTCCATGAATTCCTCAAATTTCATAAACTGCTTGAATTCCTTGAATTTCATGTACGGTTCAAAAAACGGTAAAAAAAATTATCGGTACCGGTAATTTTTTTTTCACCGGTACCGACAATATTTTTACCGGTACCGACAGTTTATACACTTCGTATTTAAAAGTCCTGACATTCCAAATAATTCAATGTATTCAAAAGTGTTCAGGGTATTCAAAGTATGTTCAAGTATTTGAACGTACATAAACTTACGACCACTCAAAATTTTCGCTCAAATACAGGCTTTCGAATGCAAAGTGGCATATGCCATGATTTCAAGATGGCCGACCAATATGGCGGCCATAACGATAGAAAGTGGCATTAAGCATGTGTATGTACATTCAGAATAGCGATAAAAAATTCTGAAAAATTGCATGCAGTATCTTTTCTGGCTAATGGTTCGAATTCCAAGATCAAACTTTCAAAATGTAAGATGGTCGACCAATATGGCAGCCATAACGATAGAAATTGTAAAAATTCAGAATAGCGATAACAAATACTGAAAAAATTCATGCAGCAGCTTTTCTGGCTACGGGTTCGAATTCCAACATCAAACTTTCAACATTCAAAATGGCCGATGAATATGGCGGCCATAACGATAGAAAGTGCCTGATATGGCGGACGAAATTTTCAAAAATCAACAGAACCATACAAAATTTGGTATACCTCGTTTTTTTGAGTTGCTGATTACGAATCCGGAGTCAAATTTGCAAAATTAAAGATAAAAAAAAAACAGGTATACCAAATTTTGCATGGTTCCGTTGATTTTTTTAAATTTCAACCATCATATTGGATCCGCCATCTTGAAGTAAAAAATTAACCTTCGGATTCTTGATCAGCGACCCGAGAAACTCCCTTATACCAAATTTGGTATGGGTCCGTTGATTTTTGAAAGTTTCGCCCGCCATATTGGATCCGCCATCTTCAATGTTGAAAGTTTGATCTTGGAATTCGAACTAGTAGCCAGAAAAGCTGCTGCATGAATTTTTTCAGAATTTGCTATCGCTATTCTAAATTTTTACACTTTCTATCGTTATGGCCGCCATATTGGTCGGCCATCTTGAATTTCGATCTTGGAATTCGAACCAGTAGCCAGAAAAGCTACTGCATGAAATTTTTCAGAATTTTGTATCGCTATTCTCAATTTGCACACACACGCCTGAGGCACTTTCTATCGTTATGGCCGCCATATTGGTCGGCGATCTTGAATTTTGATCCTGGAATTCGAACCAGTAGCCAGAAAAGCTACTGCATCAAATTTTACAGAATTTTGTATCGCTATTCTCAATTTGCACACACACGCCTGAAGCACTTTCTATCATTATGGCCGCCATATTGGTCGGCCATCTTGGAATCATGACATATGCCACTTTGCATTCGAAAGCTTATATTTCAAAGAAAATTTTAAGTGGTCTTAAGTTTACGTACGTCCTCTTAATTTTTGGGCAGAGGGGCGGTATAAGTGACGTGAAACGTCACACACACACATATATATACATACTTTATGCAAAAGAAGTCAACTATGGGCTTTTGGAGCAAATGAGAGTTCAGCGGTCTAGGGCGGAGTGGCAAGGGGCGTGGGGTCCAGGGCGCAGCTCTGGTGGGGGAGCAGGGGCGAAGCCCCCGCCGCATGGTGATAAATATGGGAAACAATTCGAGCCACGCGACGATTTTAATAAAATAATGAAAAATTTTTCTTTATTCTTCTCCATAAATGTTATATTTAATATTTCCGGTGAGAGAATTTTGATAACTACTTTCAGAATCTGAGGTCCAAAAGGTTATATCTCTCGAATTAACGAAGTTGACCTTGAAATGACCTTGATTCTGACGTGTAGGGGTCATATCCCGAAAATATTTTGTAGTCCTGCGTTATTTTCGAACAATTTCCACTGATGTTGAGGCAAGTCGTTTCATGGTTCATTTAAAAAAATACATGGGTAGTTATCAAAATTCTCTCACCGGAAATATTAAATACAACATTCTTGGAGAAGAATAAAAAACAAATTTTCATTATTTGATTAAAATCGTCGCGTGGCTCGAATTGTTTCCCATATTTATCACTGTGCGCCGGGGGATTCAGGGGGCTGAGCCCCCCTTAATGTAAAAACCATTGAAAAAACAAAGAAGAAAAAACAAGTTTTTAATTAAGATTATGAAATGGCACTTGGGACTCGGCGAGTAGGCATACAGATGGCAGCACTTCCTGCACTCTCAATGCTTTATAACCCTGATTTCAGGGAAATAATGTTACTTTATTTCCCTCTCGAAATAAAGTGTACCCCCAACAGCGACTTCTTTCACCGGTCTGTTAACGCAACTTTCAACTCGCAAAATAGGTAGTGGCGTAGTGGTAGCGTAGTGTATAACTCCTTGCATACATCAAAACAAAAAGTAAATATTATATACACTAATAAGAAAGAATAAGAAATAATGTTCATAATATTGACATCGTCATAAGCTGCTCGATAACTACCATGTACATATGACTTTATGATTAGCGTGGGATGTGGGGCTATTAAAAATTGTGCAATCAGATCTATCTTTGGCGTTAATTTTGAAGCAGAATTACGTATATTTTTTGGCCCGTATAGGAGGTCACCTGTGGGTTTATCGCGTTCCAGTGCATGCGCCTGCAGACATAGGAAACACGTAAGTACAAGTGAGCGAGAGCGGATTCGCGTAAGAGTGACTCTTAACACGTTTCTTCTTCTCCTCCTTCTTTTTTTCTTTCTTTTGTACGTAGATTGTGTGAAAGAGACTTTCTTAGGCGAATCCGTGTTTGCTTAATCGTACTAACTTTTTCCATACGACTACCTGTTAAGAAACTAATATGTGACGTGCCGCGAGAAAAGGGACCGTAGTGTTAGCGGGCGAATTTTTCAGTAGAAGCGATTAAAGAAACGGTCGAAGTCAGACACTCAGAGAGCGGGGACAATCTCCGGAATCCATTCCATCCACTTACGACTTTATCTTCTCGCTCCGCGTTCAGCGAGCCAGACGAGCTCTAGACTCACACGGACACAGAACGGAAAGATGTGTGGAAAGTTGTGGGAGTGGATATCTCAGGCCGTCTGCGCGCGTCGAAATAGGCGATTCACGCCTCACTTTGCGGCTTAAGAACAATTTCAAGTTTACAGATAAAAATTCAATTCTTTTTTAATATGAAAGAGCGATTTATAAACTGTCAATAGCATCAAAACCCTGAAAATCGATGAAAATCGAAACGTCACATATACAGAAATGATTCGAAAATTATTGTAATCGCGTGCTACTGAGTAAGTTCAAAAGCTTGTTCATTTTCGATCTGCAATTTCTCATATCGGTCAACGACGTAATTCCATTCCGTCTTCCGTGAAAATAGCCTAAACTTTTTTTTGAAGGTCCGCCACCGTTTTCATTAGTAAAATATTAGAATTCAAGTTTTTCAATTACAGTGGCTTATATTAAATTCTTATACTAGAAAATTCAAAAGAATATTGCACTGTATTCAACTAATTATCTACAGTTATTATGGTAAAGTATAGCAATAACCACCAGAATTTAATACTTTTAAATGAAGAAAAGTTATCAGCGTACAAATTTGGGAAAATTACAGGATGTAATCACACTTTCTATTTCCATACTCTGTCAATCCTTCAGATGTATATCATCTAACAACTGTTTTGTACAAAATTGATTTTTGGAATCGCAAGTTTGCATATGGAATAATTTCAGATTTTTGTCCTTATAAGATTTCAAGCAGAAAGCGCAAATGTGCTCAAATTGATTTAGGTCTAAGTGCATTTGTTCAAAATGTTTTGTACTTTTACTATGTGTTTCTTCTATATCAAAACATACAAACTTAGGTTGAATTTCAATATACTTTACTGTCTCTTTAAGCACATTTGAATTATTTGCAGGGGAATTTGGACCATTGGAAAAATGAAAATCCTTTATAAAATCATTGCCATCAATCAGCGTCGAACATGATGCAGACAATTTAACGTGCTCAGCTTCTGTTTCTTCTGCATCTCTAGATAAATTTTCTTCAGTAGACATGCATACGATTCTGGAATCATCCATTCTGCAAGAAAAGACAAATAATTCTAGTAACGATAAATTAAATGATTATCTTTTTATGAAACAAATTAAATTTGATTGCTTGAAACTTCCCTACAAATTCTACCGTATTTTCGAATACTCCGATAACTGCAATCAAATCAAACAATGCGTTTTTCATATCATTGGAATCTTGAAACAACCTGAAATTCTGAAAGTACCTATTCATGATAATGATTTTTTGAGATTGCTAATATTATTTAAAATAATATATTCAAGCTATTGAAAAGCACAAGCTGTAAAGAATGGCGAGCCTCTTATCGCGACAGACCTCCTTCACTGGAAGTTATGGACTTCTGAGAAATATCGCTAAGCTTTCTGAAGCCACCATCTTTTTGGGAAGACTCGTATGTAGTTAACAGCGACCCACGATAGGCCAGGCGACCTAAAAGTGCAGCCAAAAACAAAGTATGGAATTTGAACAAAAGGAATTGTTTATCGTTTTGTATGCATTTTAAAGTACTTATATATTGATTCTTGCATGTATATGCATATAGTCGAGATCTCGAACGCTACGTATGGACGGGCGCGGTTAGCGCTCGAATGGGTCACCGAATGTCTACATCCAAACTGGTCTGTCAGTGACCGACTGCGCTCAAGAGTTTTGGTTTTCTGCAGTACTCTACTTCTCAGACTAAATGTTGAGGCGGATGCGAACGTTTTTAATAAAAATCCGGCTGCAGGCGGTAGGGGATTTAAGAAATTCAAAAAACCCACATGATTGAGTGTGTCAGACATCGCCTGTCCTATTGATTTCCTCACGTTTTCCTCGTCCGAAAATAACACTCCTCGAGGATTTTTTCAATAAAATGAAGGCTTATTATAAGAGTTGGAATAACTGGGGGTCTTCGGAAGGGATGGACATCTTTTGTGGGAGGAGGGATTGTAGACACGTGAAAACCCAAAAAGTGTATAAATGTAGTACCAATCTACTCTATATGTTTACCATAAATGTTGCCAAATAACAAAATGATTGAAATAACGATAAAACAATATATATTTTTATATAATCTGAAACCTAATTCGAGCTCTTTCGTCAGATTTATATAAAACTTAGTATAAGGGTGTTTTTGGGGTTGTTGAATTCGAGTTTATGCAGAAAGTAAAAAAATATGTAAAAATGGCAAATACAATATGCCATCCACAATTACAAGATGTTTACACATATTCATGAAACTTGTTATAATTGTCTTTCCGGCCATGCTCATTAAGAATTTGGCATTAAAAGTTGAAAATTCTAAATTTCGAATCCAATATGGCGACTATAATTTAAATATTTTTACATATTTTCATGAAACTTGTTACAGAGAGGTTTTCGGACTCTTTGATTTCGAATTTAACGTTAAACGCTAAATATTAAAAGTGACAAATCCAATATGTACGACGGTACGTAGAGATTCTCAAAGTCACTGTGGTCGAATTTTGAAGTTGATTTCGACAATATTTTAATAAAATCTGAATAATTTATGTAATGAACGCCGTATTGGATGCGAAATTTGTGATTTTTTAGCTTCTGAATTCCAAAAAGACGCGTATAACAAGCTTCATGTAAATATGTGAAAATCTATCATTTTTACAACTCTTGCGATGTCTCCTGGTCTCATGTGCAATCAATTATTATCAAATTATTATCAAACGCAAATCGCAGACGATGTAATCGATGATAAATATAATATTCGCTCAAGTAGCGCATTCAAGGTAATGTTTACATTTAAACTCATCTTGTGCAAGAGGGTTGTAAGTATCTACCTCCTATTGACACAGTTTACTATTATAAGGGTTATGAAATATGTGATGTTGGTTTACCTTTACACACAGACCATTTATTGGTTTTCAAATAACAATGGTATATGATGAATAGACCGGGCGCACTACAATGTCGAACTGGCTTCGTAAAACAAAACGCGTACACGAGAGCCGGTACCCAGTTCACTTTGCTCAACGTAACTCAATCGTTGTATATTCTAAAGCTTTTATACGTAAATGTAATAGGAGTGTGTAAAAAAACAAAAGCCCGATTCACGCTGGTCGCGTAGTTTTGGGCTTATGGGTTAGAGGGTTAAGCCTTGAACCAGCATTCAACTCGCACTCACTATATTTTTGCATGAAAATGCAAACAAATAATCAAAGTTTATCTTACCGAATTACTAGATAGTTGACGTGCTAAAGTTATTGCCATCTTCGGTTAAATTTGTGTAAATCTTACTGTTTAATAAAGTCTACACACCTTAAGATAGGTATGTGCTTTTATTACAAAAATTTTAACTTCTATTAGAACTAAAAACGGCTTCTATTTCGTTCATCTTATATTCGCAAAGCATTTTCAGATTTTAAGTTGAATGCGGGTTTGTCCCACAAACCGAACTTGAACCGACACGCGCAGCATAACATGGAGCATTCTCCTGTACTTTTGGTTTACGTTTCCTATGGTACCTTGCACGGCAGATAAAAATCGTGCGTCTCACCTCACCCGTATTGTGTGATTATCATGCTGTGCGTGCGAGACAGGCTTCATTTAGCCATCACGGGGTGATAGTCACGTAGCTGTGAGCGTTATGATACGCATTTCGCTATCACAGAGGCCTTCACGAAATGCGTGCAAAATTCAACGCAAGTGTGAAGGCCCCATACAGAAAACAATATTAAGAATATATATTATTGACTTTTTAGGGTTTCGTAGCCTTGGATTTTTTTTTCAAATCCCATCCTTCGACGTTTTTCCAAGGGTAGGAAGTGAGGGGTGACGAATGTAGGTGTGTGAACAGTATGAGACGAGGAGGTGCTTGAAAGATTTAATTAACCTTATTTTTTAGGACAATAATTTCAAAATCTAATTTTTTGACAATTGAAAAAAAAATTTTGAAAATGTTTTGTCCAAAATTTGTTGTTGTAAAAAATTGGTTTTTAAATTAAATTTTGTTTCAATTTAGAAAATAGTTTTCTTTTCAATATTTAAAAAATACTTAATTAACCTATTAATAGGCTATAAGACCCTTCTTGAAAACTTTCATTGGCACATGAAAGCTCAAAAGTATTAATTAAATGGAATCTGAACTTTTATTATTATATAATAATGACTAATTATTATATAAGAATATTATATTATGTAATAGATACATAAGTATTAAGAAGATCCATATATTATTAGAATTATTACCTTTTGTGATAAGGATTACCAAGTGCGTTTACGAATTTGAATGTAGCTCGCGCTTAGCAAAATGAATATGTAGTCAAATGGTGGGAGATGGTAGGCTGTTTGACCAACGAAGTTGAACGTTTCCCTCACCCGCACACAACACGAATGTTTTCACGCTCGCTTATTACATTGTTGTATACAATTCGTCTAGATTTCAGCGTGGATTGGTATCAGTGGAACTTGCACATGGTAAGTATCTAAATTTTGAAATAATTAATTCTATGGAATTAATATCCTCGCTTCGTTGTACGATCTTGCTGGTTCCATATTCCTATAACCTCAGTTCCTAAGTTCTAACCTCAGGCACTGCACTCTAAAACCAAATCTGCTGAAAATTGCATAAGATTCATAAAATAACACCGTCCATCAGTGTGAATTTACTGAAATAATTAAATTTACACTGATGGACGATGTGATTTTACTTAACTTGGCGAATTTTGGTGATTTTATGGTTATTGTGTATTTATTTTTATAAAATTATCGTTATTCTGTTCACGGTGAAGTGGAGTTTATTGCAGCAATGTGCCTTGACAGTTTAATTTTTAAACTTTCACTTTAAATGTTTTAAATGCGAAATTTTTTACCCATGAAATTTTTCACGAAACATATGGAACTTCTAAAAATTTTACTCCCAGTTATTTTGGAACTTCAGCGAATATTATTATTAATAATATTAATATTAGTATATTATATTATTATTATTTAATTTTAACAGAAAGTTCAGGATGTCTACTCACCTGGAAAACCTGGCATTGTTAGAGAATGTTTATATCCCTCGAAAAACATGGAAATGTCAGGGATTTCTTATTAGTCAGATAAATTTTTCGACATTGTGCTAAATTTTTTAAATAATTTGAATATAAAATTCAATAACAATTTTTACACTTATCAATGTAGCTTTATCTCACTGGATTAATTTTTTAGTTAAAAATATGTTTTTGTTTGGTTGGAAATTAATTTTTTAACTAAGAATTTAACTATTCTATTTTTGGTTAGAAATTACAGTTTTGGTTTGAAACTTCAACAATTGGTTAAATTTTTTTCCTCTCTTGCCTGAAAAATTTTTGTTTATTGAAAATTCAACTCGTATTGAAAAATTCGTGTATCTTGTTAAAAATTCATCTTTTTGGTATAAACGTAATCTTCTTATTTAAAAAAAGAATCCTTTTTGTTGTTAATTGAAATATTTTGGTGAAAAATTTAACTATTTTGTTCAAAATAGTGGAATTTTCAACTAAAGAAGATAAGTTTTCAACCAGAAAAGTACACGAATTTTCATCTAAAAAAGATCAGTTTTTAGTTAAAAAACTTATTAGTTTTCAATCAAAGAAACCGAATTTTCATCAAAACAGTGGATACATTTTTTTCAACTATTTGTTTGAAACTTAAAGTTTGTTTTTAAAAATTCATTTTTCGAATAAAGATTGATCATTTAAATGAAAAATTTATCTATACGGTAGAATATTGACTATTTTGTTGATGATTCATTTTTTCGATTGAAAATGAAACTTCACGGTTGAAAATGAATGTTTTTGGTTAAAAATTCAATTATTTGGTTGAAAATTCAACTATTTGGTTCAAAATTATTCTACTTTGTACAAAATTCAACAATTTTGTGAAAGTAATTTTTTTATTATTGAAAATTCAACTGTTTCTTTTTTAATTTTGGTTTAACTATTTCGTTGAACATAACTTTTTTTCTGTTTTAGATTCATCTATTGATATTGTAACTCCCCTTTCGATTTTTTTTCCTTTTTAACTAAATATTTAGCTATTTTTAAATAATTTTTCATGATTCATAATTTTAGTTGAAAAGTATGCTTCTTGCTTGAAAATTTAACTGTTTTGTTGAAAATTCGTCTTTTTTTAGTTAAATTTAACTGTTTTGTATTTAAAAAGGAAATAAGTTATGGTTAAAATACCAATATTACATTTATGCTTGAAATTTGATCTCTTTGAATGAAGATTTAACTACTTTTTTGAAATATCGTTGTCTTTTATTGAGAATTTTTTAAATTGCGTATTTAATTATTTCAGTAGAAGATTCCTAATTTTAGTTAAAAAGTATCCTGTTTGGTTGAAAAATTCACTATTTCATTAAAAAATCATCTCTTTTGGGTAAAACATGATATGGTCCTCACTTTTGTGTGGTATTTGTTGGTTAATGGTAAGAAGGATAATCTTCGGGGATTACGGACTTCTAATGGATTTCTATCTGCTAAGATACAGCGAGAAGGAGCTATCTCATTGGGAATGAGGGAATGCTGCCATGTTTGTATAGGAGAGATGTCGAGTCAGATAGAACGAGGGTGTGATGTGTCTATCTCATAAGATATAAAGAGATAGCGGATGGATGAGTGATCTGTGGAGTACCAGAGGAGGGAGCAAGAGGATAAATTTCGAGAAAGGTGGAAAGGGGGAGTGATGTGTACACCTCACAAGATAGGAAGAGATAATAAGTTGGAAGAGTGATCTGGAGAGTACGAGAGTACGGTGGGCAGGACCGCCCACTGTAACCAACAACGCCCCCGGGAACCCCCGATCGGGTAGAGGAAAAACCTACGCCGTAAGAAAGATCTAAAAAAAGGTATGAGGTTACGCCTAAGCGTGCGCACCCACAAGTACTGAGATCTTCAAATCCCCGAGATCCTTTATAACACCCGTACTCGACGTAACATTGCAACTGGACTCACTCCCAGCGAAGTTCTTTTCGGAACTAACCTCAAACGCCCCTGTGAATGAACCTTCCCAAAACCACCCACGCCCACTGACAGTTCCAGGGACGCCCGGATCCAACAGGTGAGGCAGCATCAGGCCCAGTACCTCAGGAAAAAAGCAATAAAAGCAGCTCCTAAATAATCCGCGCAGCAATACGAAATCGGAGACCAAGTCTTCGTCCGAAACCACCAACTCTCGAAACCCCAAAAAGGCTTCAATGTCGCTCTAGCCCCGCTACGTAATGGGCCCTTCACTATTCTGGAACAGATTAGTGGACAGGTCTTCGAAATAGACCTCATCGATCGTTTCGCAAAAATGCACACAACCCAGATCTTCCACGCACACCCCCGCAAACATAAGCGCGTTGTTACCCAAAAGAGTGTCCCCACTGTCACTCCAGCAGAGTCAGATCTTCCTCCAAAGAGTAGCCCCAGAATTGCTCGGAAATCCACACTCATCACTACCTCAACGTGCGCCCTCCCTGTCGACCCAAACATTGAGAAAAACCCTAGGCCCCCAATGGATACCCCTGATAACCAGGTCTCACCAAACTCTAGGCCTTCAATGGATACCCCTGATATCCAGGTCTCACCAAACTCTAGGCCCCTAATGAATATCCCTGATATCCAGGTATCACTAAACACTAGGACCCCAATGGATACCTCACATATCCAGGTCAACTAAAACGAGGATCCTCTTCCTCAAAGGATCATACCGCTGCCTTGTGAGGCACACAGCCTGCACACCGGACCCAAGACTATCTTGATCCCTCGAGTCTACGTACAACACAGAGGATGCCCAAGAAAAATGTCCCAACCAAATCCTGCGGTCAGTCCACAACCCCAAGTCCCTCCGATCCATGAACACCATAGAGGGCGGCCTCTAAAAAAAGCCCGAGACCGATCCGTTGATCCAGAATCTAGACAAATACCCTCCGGTCCAGAAACGCCGTCGAGGGCGGCCCCACCCCAAAAGCCCCAGATCATCGAAGACCCTCCGGATCAGGAACTCTGTCGAGGGCGGCCTTCAAATCGGCCTCAGGATTCTGACACCAGGAAGGAGAACTGCGTGAAGACGATACCTTATTCTCTGTCACCAAGACGATTTTACGATCTCCGACCTCGGCGTGTAAATTCCGTATTTTATTATATTTTCCAGCGTGACATTAAAACGCCTCAGGCGACGAAAGACCCTGTGGATTGACGTCCGCCAAATTATATGCATGGTTATAATTATATTTAAAACCATGAATAATATTTGGCAAACATCCATGATTCTATCTTTCGTTGCCTGGGCGTCCTAACCCCACCTGTCATTCGACTTAGAATAAATTGAGTCGCGGCACTCAGTCGAAAAAAGTTAAAGGCTCGTTAACTTTCGCACTGCGAATGCGGGCCACTACCCCACTCACTTGCGCCGTGAGTGATGCGCCGCACCTCAAGTTTTTGTACCGTCGACAGCTCCCCATTCGTCCTCACCATAGAGTTGCACAGATCATGACAAGCAAAAAAATTGTGCATAGAAACAGAGAGATCTTGAAAAAACTTTTTTTGGAGGTGAACTTTAGGGGTGCTTCTCACCCCTTTACATTTTTTTCGGCAGAAAAGGAAATATACGTGTTTGGTTTTTTTTTTTGTCTACTACAACATAGTGAAGTTTCGTTGTAATCGGTGACTAACACTTCGATATCGTTCCTTGTCAGTATGCAACACAAATCGATCATGGCTGTAAACAATTAGGCGTATAACTTAATTTTTACCTTTTTTCCAAACAAATACTTTATATTATAAAGTATATAAATATCAGATCAATCCTCGAAATATGGTACATTGTTTTCGACTAGCTTGCTTCACCTGTCATGTAACTTACGGATGCCATCGCGAAAGAAACTTCGAGTCTTCGAGCCTATGAAGTCATCGACGATGGTTTGCTGAATCGCGCGAGCAACATGAGGTCGAGCGTTGTCATGGAGCAGTATAACTTTTCGGCTTCCTTGCCCAGTAAATGGCCTTGGGATATGAAGGGTGTACTCTATTATGAGCTTTTGGAAACAGATCAATCAGTTACGGCAGAACGCAACAGCCGACAGTTAAACAAACTGAACGAGGTACTTGATGAGAAAAGGCAATTTAGTCGGCAAGGAAGCCGAAAAGTTATGCTGCTCCATGACAACGCTCGACCTCATGTTGCTCGCGCGACTCAGCAAATAATTTTAAACTTGGGCTGTGAAGTTCTCCTCCACGCGGCATATTCGCCAGACTTGTTCCCATCGGAAATATCACTTGTTCCAGTCAATGCAACGCGCTTTGACAGATATTTGATTCCAAACTCTGGACGATGTTCGAAAATTTGTCCATGACTTTATCGGCTCGAAGAAACGTAAGTTATACGAACAAAAATGTAGAGGGTGCGTGGAAAACATTTAGAGAGATTATCGTCAGAGGTGCATCTAAGGTGTGTGATACAGTGGTTGTAGGAAGAATGACTAGTGATGCTTGGTGGAATGTTAAAATCCACGTAGCTGTTAACGAGAAGAAGCAAGCGTATCTAAGAAAGTTGAGCATTGCAGGTCTTAGAAATGACGAGAGACGAAAGAAGATAAAAAAATAGGAAATGATCTTCAAGAAAATAAGAAATATTCTGGAAATGGGTCAAGTTAGTCGGAACTAAGAATAGCGAGGGTGAAATGGTATGGGATACGAACAAAGTAAAAGACTGTATGAGTGACTCTTTCAAGAAATTATGTAGAGGTAACGTGGAGCATAACTGCGACATAGAAGACGATACGTTAGAAAATCCCGTTAAATGTTGCGAAATAGTAATTTGTGCCTCTGAAATTGGGGGTATGGTTAATTACTTAAAGAATAGTCACGCTACTGGTGTGGATGGTATTACCGCCGAAATGGTTAACGGTCGTAGTTTACGACGCGTATAAGGAATTTTCAAAATAAATTTTAATTTATGGATAAAAGTGATTTAACAATTGTTTTGTGGAATTTAAAACAATAACTGAATATTAAAAATAAATACTTATCGAAAACAAAGTGTTTCAGGTGGAATTTTCATCATATACAATGCATAAACACGTTCTGTGCTAAAACTGTTATTTATAAAAAAAACAATTATTTTGCTATATCATGTAAGTTTCAATACATTTCAAGTTTAACTGAACTTATTTTTATGCAAAAATGAACTCAAGATTAATATATATTAATTTATACATGAACGATTTACTGTCTCAAAAAGTGTAACCTAGAAGTTAGGTTAGAATTCGCAATTCAGTTCTTTCCGTCTATTATTCATATTCTTTGCATATTGTGTATCCAATTTTCAGATATATACATTAATTATTCAAGTTTATTTAAGCTTTGTTATGTGTTGCAACTTATATGTATGTATATCATTAAGCTATTTCCCTTTCGGCGAGCCTCTAGGGGTAAGCGTGACACTACCCGATTCGGGTAGTGTTTTTTTTTAGGTGGATAGTTTCTTGTAGTAAATAACTACAAGTGTGGGCTCACCACACCCACGACCGCCAACAGCAGCGCAGTAGTATCAGACGGTCACCCATCCAAGTACTAACCACGCCCAACACTGCTTAACTTCAGTGATCTAACGGGAACTGGTGCTTCCAGCGTGGTATGGCCGTTGGTAGAGTAAAATAAGGTCTTTTGAGAATAAGAAAAATTTTTGACAGGAAACGTGTTTTTTCACTGTATATGATAAAAATTCCATTGGAACAAAAAAGTCGGAAAAATTCGAAGTCATCACATTTGTAGGAAAATAATAATAAAAATCACATGCATATATATTTTAAACCTTTTTTGTAGAGCATTCATGATTACATTTTTCATATATTTAAAAAAGTTTTATTTTGCTCCAGAAAAAATATTTTAATTTTTCAATATTCTTTGGTCCAACTTTAATGAATTTACATTTTGCTCCGCAAAAGAAAAATATTGTTCCATCATGTTAATAATTTACTACCACTCTACATAAATTTGTCTTTAAAATAAACCTCTGAACATGAAAAAACGTGAATTATTTCAACTAACAGAAATTTTTTTGAAATAAAATTACAATTTGCACTGCTTGAGCAATATCATCTTGAAAAATTGATAATATGATGTCATGATGGGCTCAATTTATTCAGAATTTAGATAGCGTTTTTAGAGGAAAAGAATTGAGGTGCTAAACAATCGGTGTCCACGTAATAAATGGAGGTAGTGTAACACTAAACGAAATTACCTGCCGTTGTTTTTCTTTTTTTTCGGTTATCAAACAATTTTGTGGGTACGACGTTATTAAATAATTCTTGAGACACCTTAATTATTTTAATTTTCCGGTAATTGTTCGATTTGCTTCTTCAATCCGGGAGCTCTTCTTAAAATTGCATTAAACATATCATCTCCGTCATCATTAGTAACATCCTCTTGCAACTCCTTTCTTTTACGTTCTGCAAATGCTGTTTCACTGAAACACAAAGAGTTTTCCTTGTAGTTTATGGCAGAGAAGTGAATGTAGCTACTATCGGGCAGAAAATTCGAGTCCTCTGGCTTTGAAGTTAGAAAAGTGAGTAAAGTGAGTAAAGAAAAAATTTTTGATTAATGTTGAAATTTAAAATATTATTTCATTAAGCTTCAATGTTTTCTACACTTACTTTTTTAACGTCAAAGCCAGAGAACTCGAAGTTTCTCGCCGATAGTAGACTGTGTTATCAAAAAAGCCTTAAAGTGGCGGCAAAGCTAAGTTTGCCTAGGTAATCTGTTCACTTCGGAAGCATTTCATGCAAAGTCCGAAATAATTAAAGCGTTCTTTACAACAGCACAGTATACGCCATTTGCCGTAAGAATCATTTTGTACCTATATTCACATATTAGATGACTCTTATAACAAGTAGCGCATAATGCACTGTTGTACAGCATTTGCGTGAAGTGCATTCAGGCAAAACTAGGTGTGCTTAATGTTCAAAACATATATTTGATAAATCAGGTGTTTAAAAACACATTTATATTACAAAGGCAGGTTTTCTAGCAGTAAATTCATATTAAGCACATTAAATGATAATAATGAAACTAAGATATATATATAACAGTGATCACTACGTTGTTCATAATACAACCCAGAATTAAATAACATCTACCAATATAATGAGAGTCAGTGAAAAAAGAAAAATTCACGATCTCTTCAGTAGCTTAGTAGGTAGAGAATTTATTTTAGCCACGAGGGATCAAAAAATTAATCGCTTGTCCTTATCTTATCGCAAATACGCCTTTTACTTCTCGCATCGCACGCATTATCTTCACTTTTCGTTCCTATCGTTTGGCTCTCTTTACTCGCTAGCCTATTCATATCACTTGACTCTTGTCCTTTCTATCTTTACGCTTTTCAAACTCTTCCCTTATCCTCAGCACATAAATTTTCTTATTTTCTATGAATAATTAATATACTCCTTCCCCCCATCTTTCTCATCGCTCGTTTTCTTCTTCTTCCTTTCCAATTCCCTCACAATCACAATATTCCAGCCTAAGTTTTAAAGTCCCTCTACCCCTCTCACATAACATGCATTTTCTTTCCTCCTCTCTACTCCAGTATGTATTTGTTCCACTCGTCCGTATTACCACATCTCACCCTCTGGATTACTTTTTGCGATTCTCTTTGCCCCTTTCTCTCTAAATATTTTGCTATTTCCTCTACTCTTATCCATTTAGGTTTCGCATTATATGTAACTTCTCTTCTTTTATTTTCTATACCTTGCTTGAAAACTTCATTATCTCTTTCTTTTAACTCTTGTTGTATCTTCACTCACCTTCCATAAATTTCCTCAACTTCACTCTCCAGCAGTCTTTCTTCATATTTGCAAGCTCTTCTACCTGTTCTTATTTTTATTTTTTCCCTATCTACCTCCTTTAATACTATATACTATGATGTCCATCTGTTTAATCCTAGCGTCCATCTAATGATTCTTTCACGTAACTTTTCCACTTCCTCATACTCTTTCCAACCCCATATCTCCACTCTATGTATTAGAACACTCAGTAATATCGCATCAAACATTCACATCCTTCCCTACTAGTCTTCTTTAAGCAATCAATCTCCTACGGCCCATACTTTCTTCATTACTATGTCTGTTCTTTTAACTCTTTCTTTGACGTGATTCCTTACATTTCCATTTTTCTTAAATAAAAATCCTACGTACCTTCGACTTTCTACAATTAAAATCAAATTTCTTTTCTTCCAATACATCTCTAGTCATTTCATTATCCCGGATGTCCCACCACCTATACAACCCCTTCACTATGCGATAGTGCACACAAAAAAGTAAACAAAAAAGTCATGTAGCAAAAATATGTGCAAAGCTTAGTTTGGGCACAACAAAGCTTTAAAGTTGGGACTAAGCAACCAATGAGGAGCAAGCTTTAGCGAGCACTTGTACGTGTCTGAAATGTTAAGATACTGTGTGCTTTTTGGTGACAAACTTCAGCACCCGCATTAGGTAATTCACCGTCCAGTTGTCGCTCTTCCATTGTTTATTGTAAAGCGCAAAGTTCAAAACTCCAAAACCTTTTAAAATTCTGAATTCTTTCTCCCTAACATTTATTAACAAGATAAAAGTAAAAAAAAACTTTCCCCCAGAATTTCTATTACATAACTTGTAACAAAAGTATCGTAAACCTGAACATTCGCGAAAGCCAGCAAACTTAATTTCTTAAAAATTTGTAAGCTAAAGTAACATAAGATAAGACCTTTACCAACAAAAAAGTTACTTTTTTCGGTTCCTCCGTGAATTTCTGTTATTAACTTTTAACAAATCCATCAACAAAAATCAAAGCACGCCCACAGAAAAAACTTTCTTTCTTGGAAATTTATTTCCAAAAATGTAAAAACAAAAACCAATCTCTAAACAAAAAAGTCACCCTTTTCGATTCCTGTCAGAACTTCCGTTACGTAACTTTCATCAAAACTAACGAAAATCTCCACATTTACGAAACCCTTCAAATTTTTTTTAATTCGTTACCAAATTCAAGTAACAAAACACCTTTTCTAACAACAAAAGTGACCCTTTTCGGTCCCTCTCAGAATATGACTAGTACTTATAATATTAACAATAATCTTAATGCTAATACTTCTAAAAATAAGCGATCTTCCAGGGCTTCCGTTTCCTCTTACCATAAAATACATTTTCCACGATTTTGAAACAACAATTTTTTCTCTTTATTTTCCTTTAATAGGATTACCCGTTTGGCTCTGCCCTGTTCCCTTGCTGTCTCTCAATTCTTCCAGTTGCTTCATCCACGTCACTCCCTGTCCATTACCATCCAAAATCCATCTTACACACTCATCCACACTCAACTGTCCATCTTCCTCTCCTGTACACCTCTCTAACACATGTGCCCATGACTCTATTTATTATCCACATACTCTACACAGATTGTCCTTTTCATTCATGCAGTATCTATCCTTCTCCCACTCTAAACCGTACCACCCTATTCCATTTGTCTTCCTTTTTTATTTTTTGCAAATATTCTGGTTCCGTCAACCCCTTGACCATCATATACCATCTATTGTACCTCGAATCCATAATCTTTCTCCATCTCTCTTCTCCTTGCCTTACTATTAGCTCTAATTCTATGTTCTGCCAATCCACAACCCCTTCTTGTATATCACCAACCCTCCTCATTTTTTTCCTTTCTTCCTCCCATTTCGAATTTCCCAAATTGCCTCTTGTCTCTTTGTTCCGAACTTCGTCCAAGCAAGCTTGTGCTATTCTGCGCCCCTCTCCCCTTTTCAGCTTCTCTTCAAACCTCCAAGCTCTCTTAATTTGTCTAGTTATCATTTTTTCCATTCCTAATACTTCCCTTAACATGTATCCTGGGCAACTCCAACTAACCCCCATTACCCATTTGAGAAATGTCTTATGCATGCTTTCCACTTTCTTATGTTCCTTCCATTCCCAGACCTCCACTCCATAACACAACACCGTCCAAAACAACGCACCAAACAACCAAACCCTCATTCTCCAATCGTCATTGAACCTTTCCTTTCCTATACCCCATACTTGGCCCATTAATTTACTCCCATATTTGATTCTTTTTCTCACCTGCACCTCATTTCCCCCTCCTGCCTCAAACCAAAAACCTAAGTAACAGAACGCCGCCACTCTTTCCACTGTTTGTCCGTTCATCTTCCAAACGTAACCTATTTTGGTCTTTCTACTTCTGAAGCAAATCACCTTCGTCTTCCCTACGTTCACCGTCAGTTATTTTGTTCCCACATACTCCTCGAAAATTCTGATCACTAAGTTCATCCCCTTTTCATCGTCTGCTAACAGAACAACGTCGTCCGTGTATGCTAGAGAGTATAGTTTGCTGTTACCCAAAATTGTTCCCCCTTTCCCTTTAGCTTCTCCTCTAAGTCTACCAGCAGCATATTAAAGAGTAGCGGACTCAACGGGCACCCTTGCCTTAGACCTCTTTCTGTCCTGATAACCTCCCCTTTTCCCCCCTTATCTTCACCATAATCCTGGTTTCTGTAAAAATTTTCTTTATCCTCTGCACCAACCCTTACTCTGTTCTCCTCTTTTTCATTGTCTGTCATAGCACTTTTCTATTCACTGAGCCAAAAGCTGCTTTAAAATCTACGAACAAAACAACTAATATCCCTCTCTTTCTCTCTAAGTTTCTGTTAACCAAGTAGTTGAGTACGTAAATGTTATCTATTGTCCCCATCCCTTTTTTGAATCCCGTCTGATTGTGTGGGATACTTTGCTTCCCCTCTATTTGGCGCTCTAATATTTTTCTTCGAATTTCTGCATATATCTTATAACCTACTGGCATAAGAGTGATCCCTCTGTACTCCTCTACCTTCTTTCCCTCCCCTTTCTTGACAAGCGGTACCACCAGCCCTGTCATCCACTCCTCCGGCCACCCTTCTCCTTTCCAGACCTTGTTGCAGATCTTCCACATCTCTTCCCTAACCCCTACTTCTCCATACTTTATCGCTTCGTTCTCCATACCATCCTCTCCTGTAGCCTTGTTTCTTCTGAGTCTACCTACTGCCTCATCCACATATTCTCTTGTTATTTCGTTCCCTTCCTATCACCTCCTATCAACTCCAACTCTTCCTTCTTTTCCTCCATCCACCTCCTTATTACTCTCTAGCCTTCCTCTGCCATCTTATTCTATATACACAAACCACCATTATTTTTTACTAATAAAATTACAATCCTTCTTACAATTATTCCATCCTTTTCCTCCCTGTCCCCCTCTGTTCTACCCCTTACTAACAATTCTTTTCTCACCCTGAGACGATGCCGCCCATCCCTCTACCCTTAACGTGGTCCTTTCTTGCTTCTTGCATTGTCCACACATAACCTTTAGGTAACATCCTTTCCATTCCATTCCAATCCTTCTCATCCTCCCAGGTTTCAATCATCAAAATCACATCCCACTTTTGTAAATCCCGCCAAAATCCTTCATTTTTGTTCTTCAAGCCTGAGACATTCCAGAACGCCACTTTTGCGTGTCTATCTTCTCCCAGATCCACATACCTCCGTTTACCCAAATTCTATCTCTCCCTATTATTACCCTTCTACCGTTCCTTCTTTCCGCTCATGCCACCTGCTCAACTAGCCATTTTCTTCTCCTTCCCTGCCATGTCAAGTCTTCTTCTATTCTCTCTACTCTTCCTTTCACCAACTTCTTTTTGCCCATTATTTCAAACCTATCGTCCTCACACCCTAATGTCACCAGAAACATGCCTCCCCTCCCTTCCATCTTTCTTCCTACTCTCTTTACCCCTTCAACCCTCACTTGTGCTCCTATTTCTCTCATCAGATTCTTAACCTCTTCCTCGCCCGTTTCAGTGTTCACTTTTAGTCCCTTGATTATCACATTCTTTTTTCTCTTTGATCTTTGCTCCCCTTCTATTAGTCTTTCGATCTGTGTTAATCTACTACGTAGCCTCTCATTTTCTACATGCAGGCTCAGCCCACCTTCTTTTGCGTTCTGGTTACCTATTTTCTCAGTCCTACCTTACTCAGCGTTTACTTCTAATTTACTTACTCTCTCTCTTCTATTACTTTCATCTCCCTTTTACTATTTTCCTAATAATCTCTGTAACTCCTCCTTGAGCCCCCCCCCCCTGCCTTTTTATATCCTTCAGCATCCCACATGTCTCCTCTCTAAGTCCTGAAAACATTTCTTGGATCTTTGTCAGCAAGTTCCCCTCGCCCTTCTCTTTTCTCTAACTCTTCATTCCCCTCTTCCGGGTCAATCCAGAGCTATGCGAGCGCTGAGCAGCTCGGTTGAGTTTCTGCAAGTTCGTGAGTCTGCGTCACTTATTACTCGACTCCCGACCTGTTGAGGTTGCCACGGTTCCCTTACTCCTAACCGGCGCCCCATATCGTTCGTCCCCACTACTCTCACAGCTTTCCTTGATGCCCGCCTTATCCCTTCTCTCTTTGGCTTCACGCAAGTCCTCTCTCGACCCGTTATTCTCGCTTGCAGTGCTCATCTGCTGCCCTTTAACTGCACTCCGTGTTACCGGCATCCTTCTTATCTGCTGAGCAAGATCTAAAACATTACGTCACTTCCTTCCCGTCTAAAGTTTCACGAAATCCAACCTAACCTTAAAATCGGCTCTCATTTCCAACTTTTGCCACCACATTCACCCTTTCATCCACCCCCTTCAATCTCACTCAACCTCTCACCCCTACCTTCTTTACTCACCAGAATTTCGCCACGCTCACTTCCCTTTCCCTTTCTTAATGGCCAAAAAGCTACAGAACCAAAAAAACACCGTCACTATACTATCGGTACCGGAAACGGAAGCCGTAATTTCCGTTACATAACTTTTATCAAAACTAAAAAACTTTATTTAAGAAAATATACGCATTATTATGCTAGATGGTACAAATCAAATTTTTTAAGGAATCTGTATTATCATTAGAGAATAACAGCACATTTTTAACGTCTTTTGCAGACTAGATGGAGTTATGAATTAATAATCATTTTTAATTAATTTTTTTCTGAAAAAAAGATCTTCTCGTTTCACTCCGCTGGGATACGAACCACAGAACTTCTGATTTCCGGTCAGGTGCTTTTTCCATTAAGCTACTAGAGAGATCGAGAGAAGAAACTTTATTTCAGAAATTATACGCATTATTATGCTAGATGGTACAAATCAAATTTTTAAAGAAATCTGTATTATCATTAGAGAATACCAGAAAATTTTTAACGTCTTT
>CAKNWT010295559.1:0-10159 GCA_932066315.1 Andricus coriarius | reverse complement strand
TATTTCAGGTTACAGAAATTCCATGACTTGGGCAAGATTTTTTTTCGAAATCGCTGACTTTTCCCTGACTAAAATTCCCTGCCTTATTTCTAAATTACTGTTGGCGAAGTTTGTTCTTCCCACACCAGGTTTCTTTGACGCGTTAAGTTAAAATCATATTAAATGTCAGTACAATTACTGCGAGTTATTTGTGTCGTTGGTAAATTTCCCAAAATTACGCACACGAATGGATTACCCCCCAACCCAGCGTAACAAATCGTAACAAAATGTCTCGACCACTCCTTTCCCCTGGAGCTGTTACGTAATTTAAGTATGGTTCTCAGCCTAACTACTTGAATTTTCAGTTAAAAGAGATAAATTTTGAATTAAATACTTGGTTGAATTTTGAATTCAAAAAGATAAATTTGCAATAAAAAATGTGATATTTAAATTTTCAGTTAAAACAATTAATTTTCAAAGAAATAATTTAATTTTGCACTAAAAAACATCAATTTAAAAAAAGATCAATTCGCTCGCAAGTTTGAGCGCGCCTAGGGCGCGCACCTACTGAATCTCGGGCTTCGCGCGCGGTCATTGTACTTCCCCTACGTTTTTGCATAGAAATTTTAAAATTAAAGGTCAAAGTATCTACAACTGAAATTTAGTGAATTCTCTTTTCGTAAAGCTCCTTCGGCTTTAACGAACACATTCTCATCATGCGTCTCGTGATTAAGAAAAAGAACAAAAACTAATTTTTAGATTTACTTTAGGCCAACAATCTTGCTATTCAACATTTTATTGTACCTTGCGTCTCTTTAAACAAATTTTAAATTGTTTATTTGTAATGTCATATTTCAGGATCAAATAAAAAACTACGCGTCTTATCAAAAAATAATTCATAAAAAATTTGTCGATCTTTTTTTGATGAAAAACTTTTGTCTATTCATTTTTTTCGTATCTTGTGCCGCTTTTTCCAAAATTAAATTTTTGTATTTTTAATGTATTTTTTTCCCGGTTTCACTGCAATAGGCGTATATCCAGCCAGATTTGCGGGTATAACCCCACCTATTCCTGACCAATCAGTCGCGCATATTCAGTTCCGCTTCATTACTAGATATACGCGGCTATTGTAGTTAAGGTTGTACGTAAATCCCATCCGCGTACAAATAGTAGAGTCCCGCGGGGCGCCGTCGAGCCATGCTATGTTGAAAAAGTTTCACGGGCCCGCATGGTGAAATTTTCGGTGCGCCACTGACTTAGAATTCGTAGGATGTGTGTATACGTACAGTCACCACTGCTATGCCAACGGCAGATTCGCAGATCGCGCAACGTCGCAATTTCACGTACGCTTCCAAGCTGGTTGTGCGTGTGAGTGTGTGTGTTTCGAGTGCGTACAGCAGACAAGCTGGCGAGAGGGAATAGTGTTGCCGTATCGCGATACTGTTACGTTTATCCGTTTGAAAGTGACCAAAATTTCAATGTTTTTCATTAGATTATCTTTGAAACTGCACTGTGGAGGAATTTGATGTTTTTTCCGAAAATTTCTATTTTCAAGCAGAACAAATATCGACATTTTTTAAATTTCTCTACCAGAACGTTTGATTACTACAAATTAAAATGAGGGAGTGACTATGCATTGCCCATGAATTACGTGTTAAAGTAGTCAACTTTGACATTAATTATCTCCTCATCGTAATCGTTGAAAAATTTGACATTAATTTAGCATATAAATAATCATTCTATTTAAATATAGCTCCTTTTTTTTAAATTCTACCAGAGATCGATTTTTTTACATACAACCTTAAGTTGGGAAAAAAGTATCGTATGCTTCTCGGGAGGACGCGCATTTTCACCTCGTGTGATTTCGCACTCGGTGAAAATGAGGCGCGTTCCTCCTATGTAGCATAATATATTATTTTACGTTTAAAACAAAAACTACGCGCCCCATCAAAAAATGATTGAAGACAAATGTGTAGATCTCTTTTAAGTGAACGAGTTTTATCTATTCATTTTTTTCGAGTCTTGTGACGGTTATCTAAAAATTTCATTTTTTTATTTTTAATGTAATTTTTCACGATTAAAATAAAAATAAGGCGACCTATAACAAAATGATTGACAAAAACCTTTTAGATCCTTTTCAAGTGTACAATTTTTGTCGAATCATCTTTTTTGTGTCTTGCATAGTTTGACCGCAAAATGGAATTTTTTTTCATTATGTTTTATGCGCTCAAAATTTGAATTTTCGATTTTGCAAAGAAATTCGAAAAGTTGTTATGATAATTCTGTAGGGCTTTTGAAATGCAACCTTTTCTTCTCTATACTTTTTTTCATGTCATGCGATGTTTGCTTTAAATTTTCGTTTGTTTTTGCGAATATTGAAAATGCTATAACTCTGATAATTTTTTTATCGAAAATTGTCGTAACGATAAATTCTTTTAATTTTTTGAATTTTTATCTAAAATTGATGGTTAAGGAACTCGTTCTTTTTTTTAGGCCTTAAAAAAGTGTGCCAAAGCTCAATCCAATCTGATCATTTTTTCGGAAACTTTCGTGCCTACCGAATACAGACAGACATGCATACACACAGGCATACATACAGCCAGCCAGACTCCTTCGTAGAAAACATTTTTTCTGACTCAGGGGATCTCAAAACCTGGAGTTTTGATTGAAACCGACTTAAAGTCAAATTTAGTACCCAGAAGATAAATTTTTAACTAAAATGGTGAATCTTTATCTGGAAGAGTTCAAGGAAGAAATTTCAAACTAAAAAAGATAAATTGTAAACGAAAAATTAAATAGTTAAATTTTCAGTTAAAAAATTAAGGTTCATGCGAACAGATGCATCTTTAACTAAAAATAATGGAATAATAGAATGGATTCGTTAAATTTGCAGTTACAAAAATTAATTTGCAACAGCATCAAAATACGAATGTGAAAAAGAGTTACATTTTCGAAGAAAGTGATGAATTTTCAACTGAGATTATGAATCTTTAACTGGAAAGTTGAATTTTAAATAAAAAAGATAAAATTTCACCTAAAAATGTGAATCTGTAATTGAAATAATTAAAGTTTGAACGAAAAAGATGAATTTTGACCAAGAAGATTAATTTTCACCAGAAAAAAACAACGAATTTTCTACTAAACAAGAAATTTTTTCAAACCAAAAATTAAATAAATTAAATTGCAGTTAAAAAAATTGGTGTGCTACCAAAGATATGAATTTTTAACTAAAATGATGGAATGTACAACTGGAATATTTGCAATAAAAAAATGCATGTTTAACAACAAAAAATAAATCAATTTTCAACAAAATAGTCACACTTCAAACTGGAATAGTTAAATTTTCAGCGAAAAAAAATTATTTAGCAACAAAATAACTCATCTAAAAAAAAACTTGAATTTTCAATTCAAATGATGCACTCAAAAAAAAGTTCTGTTTAACGTTACTAGATGCGTATGGTTAAAAAATTTCTAGTTAGTTTAATCCGAAATTATGGTTAATATGACTAGAAAATTATATTTAATTAACTCTGGTTGATTTTTTCTGGTTAAAACTATTCTGGTTAATATTTCTGGTAGCAGAAGTGTCGCGATCTTGCGTCGGTTTCAGAAATCTGTCTTTTGTCTCATGTCGTGTTGCTGGATGTGTCAAGTGACGCTTTGTCATAAATGTTCAATAATTCTCGAACAATCGCGATTTGTGAATTCTATTTTCTGTTATATAAGTATGAATAATTATAGTGAACCGTGAATTTAGTTGTGTTAAAAAAAACTGCGCGTTATCTGTCTAAACACCAGTGGTACAGGGATACTTCTAAACCAATCACATATTTTTTGGGTGTTTTTGAAAAATATTCTCGAAAATATTAACATTTTAGACAATAAATAAACAAAGTGAATGTTCGAGAATTTTGGTATAGACCAAGTGATCTAAGTGCATACTATGTAAAATCACAAACAAAATAGTCTTAACGAATAGTTTTAGAAACAAATTGCATCAAAAATATACTGATTTTGCTTCGAGTCTTGAATCTATCGCCATTAATTAATATATCCACATATAGATTATAGAGAGATGAAATTTTAGCGAAGCGGAACATAGTTGCTGTACTCTGTTATCGGAAACTTTCGTTAGATTATTTTCTTTGGGATGCAGTCCATGTGATTTCAGAGGGGGTTAGGAAGAGTCCATGAAGGTAGAAAAGTATCGAAATTCGATAGTCGAAAATCGATGGCTACCAGAATATCTGGTTGGGCTTACCAGAACATCTGGTTAAGTTTACCAGAATATCTGGTTAAGTTTATCAGAACGTTGTATCCTTAAGCTACTAGAACAGACATGCCTAACCCAGGGAAATTCCCTGCGAGACCGCATGTTTCGCTTCCACTACTTCTTCTCCCGGTGAGCGGGAATTTTCTTAGAAACGTTTTGCGCTAGCAAGTGCATTTTTGGTTCAAATCATAAAAAATAACATTGAAAATAAAGAAATTAAATTTATGGAAAAATGACACAAGCTGCAATAAAATGTATAATAACAAAATTGTTTTTCTACAGGATGGGCACTTTTTCTTTACTTGTAAAAACAAGACAATGAAAATATGCCTGTTTCAATACCAATGCATATTATGAATTGTAATAATAATATTTCATTGAAATGATACATTTTTCAAGGTAGCTAAAAGTAAAATGCAATGCAAAATAGGGCACAAATATTGACAGTGCCAATAGAGTCTCTGATGTTTTAGCTCCTCGAAAATACCCACTCGGATTTTTTTACTCCAGCCCTTAATGTTAAAAATCAACCCCTTTGTGCCACGCAGATATAACTTTGTCAGAAAATCATATTTTTGAGAATTTATTCAAATAAAAAAATCAAAGTGGGTATTTTCGAGAAGCTTAAATATCGGAGACTGTATTGCCAATGTAAAATTTAAAAAAAAATTATTTTTTAACAAAGTCAGATCTACGTGGTACCAGGGGTTCATTTTTAACGTCAAGGGTTGAAGTGGAAAAAAATCGGAAACATGGACTAAAGGGGCAGAATTTTATTTCTTTTTATAGTCACATCAGGTATATTATATTGAAGATATTAATTAGGATTAATGATTTTCCGAGCAATTAATTACAATACGAGACCGATCGCTCGCTTGAGCGCGCGTGTTTTCGTAATTTGAGATATTTTGTAATTATCTTTGATTTTGTTGAAGTTCGAACCCATTCGAATTAATCGGAATCAATTTTTCAATACTCTTCAACTTTTCTCAACCCATGTTTTAACCCCAAACTAAATCTGAATCACAATACATGTCTCAACACCAAATTCAATTCCAATAGATTCGAGGCTCACTTATAAATCCTTTTGAATACATGGGATTTCTTGAATTCAACCAGATAAATCGGACTGAATCTGACACCAGTCCGAATGGATAAGTGTGAATCCGAAACCAAACCGAATGAATCACTCAGCAATCGAAAACAAAAATTCATTCTGAGTGAATCGGAAACCAATCCGAACCGAACTTTCATTCCTTTTAAATCCGTGCGTCAACATAAACTTGAATCCTGACACATGACGGTTTTCACGTATCTTTCGACGTTTTCCGGACATCTGAAAACGTATCAAGTTTCGTCAGTATTAATACTAATTGTAATTTATTATTAATTTGTAAAGTTTTCACATATGACGCGCTTAGAGGAAAAATGTGACACAGAGAGTTTTGAGGAAAAACAATATACAAAAAGTTCCGAGGAAAAACAGTAACCGAAAAAATTCAGAGGAAAAAAGGTAAACAGAATCTCGAGGTAAAAATGTTACTCGGAAATATCCGAGGAAAAACGTTGTAGAAAATGTTGAGGGATAAAATGTGATAGAGAAAGTTCCGAGGAAAAACGTTACAGAAAATGTTGAGGGGAAAAATGTTACAGAAAAAGTTCCGAGGAAAAACGTTACAGAAAATGTTAAGGGGAAAAATGTTATGGAAAAAGTTCCGAGGAAAAACGTTACAGAAAATATTGAGGGGAAAAATTATATAGAAAAATTTCCGAGGAAAAACGTTACAGAAAATTTTGAGGGGAAAAATGTGATAGAAAAAGTTCCGAGGAAAAATGCTACAGAAAATGTTGAGGGGAAAAATGTGATAGAAAAATCTCAATCTCAATTGAGTTGAAACTCAACATTTCTCTTCACAATTAGCCATATAATACGAATAAAATATCACTTTTCAAATAGCACCCCCATAAGTCTGTTTCATAGGGTCCCGAAGAAAACTCATAAGTGAAAAAATGGGTTTTGCGAGTTTTTGGCGCTAATTATGATTCTTTTGCGGTTTCTTTAATGCGGATTGTTTCTAATTCATAAAATATTACTTTACACTGAAAATTAGATGATTTAATGAATTGTTGAAACAATTTATTATTGTTTTTAGCAATTTTCTCATAGAATGCAGTTAGAAAGATGCGGTTTTTTCACAAATTTTCCATTTGTTTTCCAATTTTCAATTAGATGGAAGTGACAGTCCATCAATGTTAATAATAGTGATTGTTAAAAAATGTATTATAAATAGTATTAATATTATATTTGAATAATGCTAGAAAGATGCGTTTTTTTTTTAATTTCTTGCTTTTTGTCCAATTTTCATTTAAAGTGACGTAATAAGAAATTAAAGTTAACAAATCATTGTTTAAACAATTCATCATAATTATTAATAATATTATATGTGAATAATGCTAGAAAGATGCGGTTTTTTTTCTTCAATTTCTGGCTTTTTATCCAATTTCTATTTGGAGTGAAGTAATAATGAATTCAAGTTAACATAATAATTCTGTAAACAATTTATTATACTTATTAGTAATATTATATTTGAATAATACTAGAAAGATGCGGTTTTTTGTTGTTGAAATTTCTGGCTTTTTGTTTAATTTTTATTTGGAGTGAAGTAATAATGAATTCAAGCTAACAAAATAATTGTTTAAACAATTTGTTATCATTGTTGATTGACGGGCTTGGAAAAATTTCTTGCAAATTTCGCAAAGAAACGTGACAAAGGTTTCGATACGAGATCAGTTCAAGCTAAGAAGACCCAGACGCCTCAAATGAGGGGAGTGGCTCAGCTATTTACAAGTCCACGAGTGGACTTGCAATTGGTTGAATTGGTAGAATGTTGCGTTCTTTTCTGAAGTTTTCAACTATTTGTCTGTTTTTTATTAGGCGTGACTTGATAATCAATTAGATTTGGCAAAAATAATTGTTTAAACAAATTATTATTGTCTATGACTATCTTCATCTATATCGATTGCGCCTGATAGTTGCGGTTTATCGGCAATTTTTACCTTTCTGTCCTTTTTTCACTTAGTGAGGTAATGATTAATTAAAGTTGAACGAAAATTTGTTTAAACAATTTAATATTGTTTATAACTATATTTTCTCAGGTAAGTGTTAGAAAGTGGCGGTTTTTTCTAAAATCTTAGACTTTGCATCGACTTTTTATTTATGAACAAATAATAAGTCAACCACAATAAAAATGATTTTTCGACTGGTATTGTTGTTTTAAGTTAATTATTTTTGCTCTTTTCCCAATGCTTAAAAAAAATAATTGAAAGAAACAAAGCTATTTTACACAAGAGGCAAAAACCAAGAATAGAGTAACAATAACAATTGCTGCATTTCTGATACCTCACTGAAGTCTCTCAGTAACTTATTCAATAGCCCAATCATTTTAGACTTTTGTCACCGGAAAAACCGCGGGCTGAGATTTTTTGACGCAGTTAAGTGCCCCCCGCGAAGCAGATAAAGAAATCACAAAATTGTCCAAGAAATAATTACCGGAAGTGTCCGCCATCTTGGATTTTGTGTTTTCGTCGATTTGCACGCGTATTTTGCATTTCTCGATGAAAAAGGTCAGTGATAAATTTGTAGAGAATCAGATTCTCTACAATTTTCATTCAGACGATATTTTTGTAAAGAAATTATTTGTCGCTAACAATAAGCGAAAAGTGTGGAAAATTAGGAAAGTGGCGCAGTTTTTTCCACTTTTTGACTATTTGTATTGAAAATAAGTGGCACATTTAAATGTCAAAGTTGTAGGGGACTTAATTTCCAACAAAATTTGTACATACAAGTTTTTCGTGCGACGTGTAGATCACGGTCGCGAACGCTCTCAACGCAGGGGTGTGAGAGAACTCGCGCTGTTGGACACAATATATGTGTTAGGGGTCGTTCATATATTACGTAAGATGTTTTTCTTTTGTTTAACTAAAGACGAAAACATAATTGCTGTGAAGTTGAGAAGGACACAACGATATAAACAAAAGAAAAATACCTTACGTAATATATGAACGACCCCTTACCGGCAGAGCCCGAAGTGGCGGCAAATCTAAGTTTGGCTAGGCTATGCGCGTATTGCGGATGCGTTTTAGGCTAAGTCCGAAATACTATGTGAATTCGGGCATTGCCTGGTATGAATTCAGGAAAACCTAGATGTGAAAAATGTGTCATAGGCAAAGTTATAAAATAAAACATTCGCTTCGAATGGTCCAGCTTACGAATCCTACGATATCAAAAGTTATAAATACTGGAATGAAATTTTTGCTTTCTCAGTACGTTTCTCAAATCAAGGTTTCTATTGTTATCTTGACGTGTTAATAACATACCAGAGAGCGTGCTACAGTCGACAAGAGTTCTTATGTGATAATATAATCTTCATTTAAAATGAACGAACTCGAAACTGTAAATGGCTCTTCTCACGATGTGAGTGAGATGATGTTTAAAGAAAAATGTATGATAAGTTGAAAGACACAAAGAAATCAGAAAATTCACATTTGATTCAATTCGAAGAAACTGTAATTCTAATTGCCGTAGTTTTAAAAGATTTCATGATCGTTTCTATAAAATACACAGTAAAAAGAAACTAATTGAGGCGAATTGAGATGAATTTATTGGAGTCTTCGTGAATCTCGCTTTGAGACAATCTCGAATTGGAGCCAGTCGTGAATTCTTGTAAATTCGGAAATAAGTCATTTAGTCTTCAAATCTGCTATCCGCCCAACTTCGGCGCACAATTTTTAGGGGACCGAATTAACTTGAATGTTTCAGCACGAATCAATTTCAGAGTCAGCCAATTCATTTTTAATTCGCGAGATTTAAAGCCAAGCTCCAATTCGTCAGCGCGAATGCAGTTGAAGGCTGGCCAATTCAATTGAATTCGTAAGCTATAACTAACACGCTGGGCATAAAGGATCCGTTGTAAGCAGGCCCTCCAAACTGCAATGTATTCCCGTGTTCCTAATGTTTTGGGCAATTTGGCTAAGAAGTACCGGTAAACGTCCGGCGATGGCGCCACATCGACTTCAACACAAGTGAACTTCTTGTCAGTGATAAGGCTCACACTGACTCACACTGACTCACACGAAAATCCATTGCAAAAGCCGGTCACGTTCCTTCTCGTTAAGAGGACGGGAAAAATGATAAAAGGGTCCTACATTTAATCTGCAACAGATTACGGCACATGTTCTGCCCATTTTTTCTCTAAAACACATGTTATTATTTTAATACCTCATTGTTTACTATAATATTAAACGTTAAAGTATGAGAAACTTAGGTTATGTTTTTATCACGTAAAATTTTTTAACTCTTAGATGAACAAATATTATAAAATACATACCTTCATGAAGTGCTTCTTCAACTTATTAATTGCACACTGCTACACAGCATGTCATTGCACAATAAACATTTGCATAAATTGTAAATAAAGTTTTCATCACATACACTAAAACGCTCTCTATCATTGACAAGAAGCTCACTTGTGTTGAAGTGGACGTAGCGCCATCGCCGGACGTTTACCGGTACTACCATTAGGCACACGAGAATACATTGCAGTTTGGAGGGCCTGATTGTAAGTAAATATCAATGAGTTGCGTAGCTCAGTGGTCGCCCTCTGGACTTATACACTCGGGACTGCTGGTTCGAGTCTCGAGGCATGCAATTTTTATAATTTTTTATCGAAATGACCTTGACCACGAATTAAAACGAATTGAAACGCATTCAATTCGCGCTTGCTCAATTCGTTAAAACGAATCAGAAAGCAGAATTCGGGCGAATTCAAAAATGTTTATTCGCCTAAATTTGCCCCAATTAGTTTCTTTTTACTGGGTAGGAATGAAAACCGAAATAATTTCTTCACT
>CAKNWT010295558.1:517-13061 GCA_932066315.1 Andricus coriarius | reverse complement strand
CGCTTGCCTGCTTCCCCTCAACTATCTACTTCCACCCCCACTTACCTACGTCCCCTCAATTCTAACGACCCTCTCTTCCCTTGTCCCCTCTCTTCCACGCCTCCTCTATTCCATACCCCCTCTATTCCACATCCCCTCTATCCCACACCCCCTCTATTCCACACCCCCTCTAGTCCACATCCCCTATATTCCCACGCCCCTCACGTCCCACGCCCCACTCTTTCCACGCCGATCACTTCCTGACCCTAACTTCCCCTCTCGGGAAAAAGGACGACGAACGGACACTGACCGAAACTATAAGGGTTACTGCCGGGGGCTACAAAACCCCTAAATTATATGGATATTATAAAGGAGCCGGTATGGAAATATGAAAATATAATATTTCGACACGGTAATAATGGATAATAATTTTCTCGAATCACGATTTTTCAATTTTTTTGAAATCTCACTTTTAAGAAGTTCCCCCTCTTAAATTTTGTTTCGCCCCTTCTTTTCCATTCCTTTTATTTTTAGAATAAATGTTTTCATTTTATATAGAGGGGAGCCTGGAAAGAGGGAAGGGTGATTTTGAACTCATCCCTCACCCTTTCCATTTTCTCTCTCCCGTTCCAATTCCCCTTTCTATTCATTTAATTAATAATTTAACTTTTTTCAAGTTTGAGTATTGCAAAATAAACATTTGGAAAGTATCATACTTGAACAACCCATAGACCATCATTTTAGAAAGTGTAGAGATATATATCGCACTTCAAAATTTAGTTGGAGAAAATTGTATTCGAGTGTTGTCATTGCTTGTACGAGCCCGGCTCTATCGTAAAAGTGACATAAAAGTTAGATTAAGTAAAGTCTAGACATCAAATATAAATAGAGGGCGAGATAGAAGGTTTTAGGCGGACAGAAACTGATACAATTTTTTAAAAGTTGGAATATTTTTCTTGTGAAACTACGTAATGATTTATGTAGGACTCAAATCAAATAATGTAGCACAAACATGAATCCTCGACAATTTTTCGTGTCGGTGACCATTTTTTTCTTCAAGATTATGATGAATATGTACATGCTAGTACGAGTCAAGAAAAAAACTGGAATCAAAAACTACCTAGCACTGGAATGTTTGATTTTGGGTTCCGTATAGCCTTACATCAAAACCTTGAGGTTTCGCGAATCTAAAATAAGTTTAAATAAGTTCTGAAGAAATTGCTAATATTAATTTTTTCGTAATATGGCTATTATGCTCAATTTTTAAAATTTTTGTAAGATTTCAATATTTTCAGTTTTTCTAGGAGGAAATCTCATTTTGCTGAAATTTAAAAAACTAAAATAATTTTAAAAGCTTTTCAAACTATCCTACAATTGTTTTTAACCTGTTGAAACTTTCTCATACTTATAATTTAATAAAAAACAATTTAGAATACTTCAGCATTTAATGCAGGGTCTGGCCATTGATTGCTAAAATTGTTAAACATGTTAAAAAACACTTTAGGATAGATCGCAAACCTTAAAATAATTATTTTAGGTATTGAGATTTATGAAAATGAGATTTCGTTAGAAAAACTGAAATGATTGAAATCTTGCATAATTTTTTTAATCTGTCATATTATGTAGATTAAGAACAAAAATTAATATTAGCGATGTGGGCAAAAGTCTGAGAATGACGACTTTAAAAATATTTATTTGATTAAGTATGTGGCCACTTTAATTGCTACAATCTTCTCATTTTTGTTTGAGGTAAATTTTGAGTGCAATAAAGTTTAGGATACTTCGCAAGATTTTTAAAAATTATTTTAGGTTCAATTTGTAGCCTTATGTTTTTATGCCGTTTTTGAGTGACAAGCGCTGAAGCCTATGCTATTTTGGAATTCCAAACTTCAATAATTTCATTTTAATTAGGTCGTTTTAATCTCCCCACTTTACCTCTGACTCGCCCCTCTATCATCACTTCCTTCTATCCTGTCCTATCTTATCCTTTCCTGTCCTATCTTATCCAGTCCTATCTTATCCTGTCCTGCCCTATCTTATTCTTTCCTGTCCTATCTTATCCTTTCCTGTTCTATCTTATCCTTCCCTGTTCTATCGGATCCTTCCCCTACCCACCCATATGTAATCCTGATTCCCATGTCCTGCCCTAATTCCCCATTCCCTTACTACAAACTCCCTACTCCCCTGAACATTGTGTATCCTTACCCTTACCCACTGCTTCCTCTCCCTAGACATACGCTATTTTTCCTTGGTTCTCCTCCCCTCCCTACTTTCCCTCTCTCACTACACCTTCGCACCCTCACTTCCCTATGGAGTGTCTACATATTACGTAACACTCTAAGGGGAGAGGGGGGGGGGGTTTGCCCTAACGTCGCAAAGTGTGACATTCAGGAGGGTTACGAAGGTTATGTAACATGTGGCACTTCTCCGATCAAAAAATAAAATTTAAATCCGTGTCCATAAATTCAAGACCAATGTTATAGATAAGATAAATTAGTAGTTGCATTTTCAATACATTTTTTAAACTTTCAATCCGTAGAGTTAAATTTTCAACAAAAAATTCATTTTCAACCAAAAAAGATCAATTTTCTACGATAAAAGATAAATTTACAATCCAAAAGGACGAATTTTCAACAAAACGGTTGCATTTTTAAACAAAAAAGATGACTATAACAAAGTTGTTAAATTTTTGACCAAATACTTGAATTTTCTACCTACAAAGATGAATTTTTAAACAAAAAAGATGAATTTTCAACCAAACAATTGATTTTGAACTACATAAGATCAGTTTTCTACCAAAAATAGAAAAGTTAAATTTGCAGTTACAGAAACTAATTTTCAACAAACAAATGAAGAAACAATTATCCACCAGTTGAATTCAACGAAAAAGGATTCTCCTTTAATAAAATAGTTTAATCTTCAACCAAAATGATAAATTTTCAACAAACAAGATTAATTTTTCACACAAATAGAAGAATATTTAACAAAATACGTGAACTTTTGATTGAATTTGCAACTTATGAAGGATACATTTTCAAACTATTATAAAATAGTTAAATTTATTATAAAAAATTAATTATTATAAAAGAAAAATTTCAACAAAAGTGTTAAAATTTTAAATAAATAATATAATTTTTTACGAAACAGTTTTTTTTTAAGTAGATGAATTTCAACCTAAAATATAAATTTTCAATAAAAGTATTAGTTTTCAACCAAATTGTTTAGTTTTCTACCAAATTGTGGAATCCTTAAGCCAAAAAAAATATTTTCTACAAAACAGTTACATTCTCGAACCGAAAATATTAATTTGCATACAAAAAAAACGACCAAGTAGTTGTATTTTTAACTAATTTGTTAAACCTTTAACTAAAACAGATTTATTTTCAAACAAACATTGGCATTTTTAACCAAAAATGATAAATTTTCAACCAAGAAGATTTTTTTGTACCGAAAAAGACGAATTTCAATCAAACTAGTTAAATTTTAAACAAATTAATTTCCAACCAAGCAGTTGCATTTTCAACAAAAAAGGATGAAATATCAACCAAAAGGATATGTAGTTACATTTTCAGATAAGAAAATTAATTCTCAGAAAAAAAAATCCAGCATAATAATTCAATTTGTAACCAAATAGATAAATTTTCAATTAAAATGATGAATCTTAAAAGAAATGAGTTTTCCCGAAAAGAGTTCAACATACAACTAAATGCATACATTTTTAATTAAAAAATATTAATTTTGAACTGAATAGTTGAATTTTAAGTTAAAAAAGATCAAGTTTCAACCAAGAATGGAATATTTCAATTTTCATTTGATAAAATTAATTTTTTTTTCTTTACATTAATTAAAGAGGAAAAAAATGCATGTTTAACGAAGTAGTTTAACCTTCAACCAAGTAGTTAAATTTTCAACCACAAACGATTACTTTTTAACACAAGACTTGTGTTTTCTTCAAAATAATTAAATTTTTAACCAAATAATAGCAATTTTTAATAGCTTAGTGGTTAGAGCACCTGCCCGGAAATCAGTTGACCTGGTGTTTGTATCCCAGCGGGGTGAAAGGAGTAGATCTTTTTTCTGAATAAATTTAATTTCAAATAATAGCAGGTGTAAATAAAAGAGACGAATTTCGAACCAAAAATACAATCGCAGACTTTTCAACCAAAAAAAGATTAACTTCAAACCAAGCAAGAATAGTTGAATTTTCTTACTGGGATGATTAATTAAACAAATTAAAAAGGGGATATTAATTAATTCAGTTCACATTTAATTATATCAATGTTCGCACATGAAAAATTTTTTTTAAAGAATTTAATGAAAAGTATTCTCATACTATTAGTATCAAATAGTTTTGACTCATGATTCATTGTTCGATGGACCGTTGTATAAAATTATGTTTGTATTTCGTATTTAAAAATAGAAAGGGGGCCTGCTTCAGTGTCACCTTTCATTTTGAGGGGGGATTCACCGAAATGTCACAAACCGTCACAAGAGGGTGAGGGGTGAGTCAAAATTCACTAAAAATTGCGTCAAGTAATGTGTGGACGCTCCCCTCCTCCCCCTCTCCTCCCTAGAAAGGAGATTCACTAACATAATTCCAAGTGAGTATATATAACGAAGCTTCGAGGCTCAGAGTAATATCAAAGATGTTCTAATCTTGGCAATTTAAATGTTTGTCCCGAGAAAGGGAGGTGTTGGAAGTAGGGTATCGTGGCGTGCTCGACGGTGGTAATCCCTTGTTGAAACAAGCACTAAGTCGAGGATTGTCTGTGGGATTGTACGGCGATACGTGGATTGGGCGGAAGGGCTGCTCAGCTACCCTATCGCGGTTACCCTCCCTTCACTGTCCTTTTGTGTACCTCCTTGTTACTCGTGAATCCGAACTACAAGCCTATATATACCCCGGCTGACAAAATCAACTACGGCCACCCAGCATCGAGCTTTTGCTCGAAAAATTGCTCGATCCGGACTACACGGAGCTTCGTTTACAGAAATCATCCCCCGAGGTGAGGGAGAACAAAGCCAATTTCACCCTGGAGACCCGCAAAAGATAAAGCGAATACCAAAACGGAGGCAGACCTTCACGAGGCGAGGGTCAAGTGAAGCACATACGAATTGGGATTAGGTAACAAAGTGAACGGATCCGAAATATTAGTCCCAAAGAATTCAGAAAGGGAGAGCAGATAATTCAGAGATACATTTTTAGAAATATTCCCTGACTTGGAAACAGAGTATTAGGGGAGGGAAAATTAACAGGGTGTTTACCTGACCGGGAAATAGGAAAAACGGAAAATGGCCGGGAATGTGATTCAGTGACCACGATTTTTCTCTAGAATGTACTAACATACAAATTAAAAGTGGTTTCTTATCCCGAGTAGAAAAATTAAATGGCAGTCTGGTGTCAGATCAGGCTTAGTTCTGGCTCTATCTAGACTGTCTAGTCTTCAAGATCTGATCTGGCCCAAGTCGTCTAGTCTGGAAGGTCCGGGACTGGCGCTGATCAGCTATCCCAGAAAAAAAAAGTTCTAAGTTCGATCAACAAATTTTGTTTTCACATTTTTCGAAAAAGTTACAGGGTTTCTAAAATGATAGAATGATAGAAAATAAGAAATTCACACTATTCAAAGAAGAATTTTTATGTTTTTATGTTGACTGTCTGGTCTTGTGTAGATTTTTAGTGACAAATGATGTTTTCCAAGTCATTAAAAAAATAAAGGAAGCTTAGTCAGCGGCTGACCTGGCTAGAACATCTGGTTAGCGTCAAGACTGGGAACCAGACGATCTGGTCTGGGCCGGGCCAGTGACAGAAGATTTTGCCACACGGGATATTTTATTACTCTAATTCTGAGTTGGAACAGGGAATCTAAAGAAATCATAACCGTCACTTTGAATTTGGAATTTTCTAAAAGTTTTATAATTCTAAGTTAGGACAGGGGATTTCAGTAATGAATTATAATTTCGACTTAGAGACAAAAAAATTTTCAAAACGATTCACAATTCTGAATTACTATTGGCAATGAATAAAAGAAATATAAAAAACTAACGTAAAAAAGTACAATCAACCTGATTTGGAACTCGAAATTTTCGGAAAAAAATAATTCTAAGTTGCGACATAGAATTTCAGTAAAGAAAAATAATTTTTAGTTTAGGACGGGGAATTCCTGTTAAAAATTATAATTTGGATTGGTTTGACTTGCAGTTTGGGGCAAAAAATTTCCGTAAAGAATTAGCACAATTTTTTCTTTGACACAGGGAATTTCAGTAAGGAACTACAATTACGAGTTTGGGACAGAATTTCAGTGAAGAAGTATAAACTTGACTTTGGGACAGGAAATTTCCGCAAAGAATTAGAATGATTTCCTTAAAAATAATAATTCTGAGATAAAGCTGGGAATTTCCGTATAGAATTATAATTTTTATTTTAGGTTCACTTAAGAACAGGAAATTTCGTTAAGAATTATATTTTTTACTTTAGGACAGGGAGTATTCGTAATGAATTATAATCTAACTCATAACAAGGAATTTTTTTAATTAAACGGGAATTTTGGAAAAGAATTTCAATTCCGATTTAGAAGAAGGAAATTTTAAAAGAATCCCTCTTCCATGTCAGAATTCGTCAGATTTGGAAACTTCCTTGTTCAAAATCAGAAATTGTTTGCATTTAAATATTCTTCTCTTGCAAAAAAATGTTACAATGTGAAAATCCCTTTTCCAAATATTAGAAAAAGAAAGCTACTATAGTTCTAAGTTATAATAGAAAGCTATGTAAATAAATATAATTTTGACTTGGAACAGGGAATTTTGGAAATCAATTTAATTGCGCCCTGGCATAGGGAAATTTCTGAAAGAATTATAATTCCAAGATTATACGGGAAATAAATAAATAAAACTTTTTAAAAAATCTCGTCAAGAATTATAATTTTTGAGATTTTTGAGATGAAACAGAAAATTTTGGAAAATGATTCTTAATGCTGATTTATAAAATGCAAATTTACTAAAACAATTTCTGTTCATAGTCAGAATTCGTCAGATGTAGAAAATTCCTTGTTCCAAATCAGAATTTGTTTGAATTTAAAAATTATTATTTTTTGATTGAGCAGGAAATGGTCAGAATTTAAAAAAAAATTTTTCAAATTTTAGAAAAAAGAAGTCACTATATTTTCGAATTATAAGAGAAAGTTTTGTAAATAATTATATTTTTACTTCGGAACAAGCGATTTTGTCAATAGTTATACTTTTGTCTTGACGCAGACAATTTTTGATATGGAATGGGAAATATTTGAAAATAATTTCAATTATGATTTATAAAAACGGAATTGAGAAGAAAATCCTGAATTATAATAAAAAATTTTGTAAATCTATATAATTTAGACTTTGAGACAGGGAATTTAAAATTTAGAATTATAATTCTTTCACAAAATTATCTGTTCCAAATCAGAATTGTAATTCTTATGACCAAAAAGTATCTAATTTTTTAACCCAGAATTCGAATTCTTTTTAAAAATTCCCTGTTCCAAATCCAAAATCTTTTATATCTTTTAAAATGTTTATAATCCTCTTGAAATATTTAAACATTTTTTGAAATTTGTTTAATTTTTCGGGAGTAACCTAGGAAATAAATGTCAGATGATAGGGTTTTCATTGATATAATTTTCAAGTCATAATACAAGATAGATAGCTTTAAAGTTTAGCGCGAAAACATACCCTTAACAACTGTAGATATTCGTAAGTATCGGTAAAAGAAATCTGTGACAATGTGCTAAAATTTTAAAGTTCTCAAATTAAAAATGGAATCTATTATATTTTTATTGCTTTTATTTTTAAAGGTTTGAAATTTTTCGAATAAAATAAACTGCTTTCAATCATTAACCTTTAAGTATGGACGTTCGGTCTCACAGACCGCACGATGCTTCTGATATGGGGGTCCCTCCCCCCCATTGGTGTAAAAGATTATTATTAATAAAAGTTGATAAAATTGATTAATTTCTTACTCATTTCAATGTCCCTTCATATACTTGGATAAGTGAGATAACAAAAGCTTCTTTACTTACTTAATTATATATAAATTTATGCAGTGGTCTGTGAGACCTCAGGTCCATGTTAGTGTAAAAATAAAATCGTATCCATACTCGAAGGTAAAAAATAAAATTTTTCTTTAAGTTTTCATGCACTGTAGAATTTTATTCCACAGAACATCAATGTTTGTTTCTCAAATCTCCACCAGAGGCTCTTGACGTGACGAGCAAAATACGATTTGCTGAACACTGAACATCAAAGGCTCCTCTTAGCCTTAAGCACAGCAGTGCAATAATCCGTTTCAAATACTCTCTTCCTCCCTTCTGACAGTCAAGTGAGCTGCGAATCACTACTACAAATAATAATTGTACAATTGCGATTCAAACATAACTTTGAAGTTCGATTTTAATCCGTTTATCCACAAGCAGGCAATTCAATCGAAAATTAAATTAGGTCGAAAATTACCTTCCGACCAAATATGCCGGATTTTAATTCTTTCTTTCGGCATATTTTGCCGCATTGTAATGTTCTCTTCTCTTCTGTCGGAATATAAAATTAAAGAACCTGCCTATTTTTGGCCAGGTTAATTTTTCATTTTCCCTGACCATTAATATTCAAAGACTAGCATTTTAATCTTGTAACATTTTTAGTATACAATCTCTTATAAACGAAATAAAACTATTTTAGATTAAAATTGAAAGAAATTTAATTGATTAATTTCTACCACAAAAGATGAACTTTTGTCAAAAAAAAGATAAATTTTCAACAAAATGGTTTTATTTTCAGAAAAAGAATTAAATTGTCAACAAAATAGTTGAATTTTCAACCAAAGAGATAAATTTTATACCAATTTTTTTTTAACAAAGTAGATTAAATTTTACCCAAGTAGTTTCATTTTAAATTAAAAATAGATAAATTTGCAACAACATAGAATAATTTTCAACCAACCAGTTGCATTTTTAGTAAAAAAAAAAAGAAATGTCTACAAAAACAGATGTTTTGTTAAACCAAAAACAGGAATTTTCAAAAAGATTGTCGAATTTTCAACCAAGAAAGACTTCAGTTGAATTTTTAACATCAACATATTATTTGTTTACTAAAAGTTAATTTTTTCCAAAAAAGTTAAATTTTCAACCAAGACGGATGACTTTTCAACAAAATTGTTGAATTTTCAACCAAATAATAAAATTTTGAAGCACAAATATAAGCGTCAGGAGAAAGAAACTGCAATATAAATAGAAATAAAAATACAATGCAAAATAAATAACTGACAAGAATATTATATCAGGTTACTCGCAAAACTTCATTTTCAAAATTTCCTCATTTTTCCTTGACCAATTTTTATCTCTCCCAGATCAATAATATTCAAAGTCGAGAATCTTAATCTTGTAACATTTTTAACATCCAATTTTTTATAAACGAAATAAAACAATTTTAAATTTAAGAAATTTCTAGTTAGGATCCTTGAAAGTTATTTAACGTATTTAATGTTTAACTGTAGGACAGCAGGATTTTTTGGAGAGGAAACAACACTTTGATCGATCAATTTATTTTATCTAAACAATTTACATCATTATCATTACTATACTGTGTCCAAAATATTAATAATACTCATTTTCAACAAATTTACTTACGACACAAAACGGTGATATAAAAATACGGTCGAACATAAAAATATATTTACGCCTAACATCTGGAAAGGATAGCAGATGTTAGGGGCCGTCCATAAACTGCGTTACTAATTTGAGGAGGGAATAACTGGAAGTAACGTTACGAACTTAGATAATATTAAGTTTTGGTAAAAAATGTACTATTTGATTGAAAATTCAATTATTTTGTTGGAAATGTATCTATTTTATTAAAAAGTTACCTTTTTTGGTAAAAAATTCAACTATTTGGTTGAAAGTTGAACCACTTTGTTCAAAATTAATTTTTTTGGTTGAAGATTCTTCTCTTTCGTTGAAAATTTAACTGTTTCATTTTTAGAAAATTAATTTTCTTGGTTAACAAGTCATCTTTTGGATTGAACTTTTTTTACGAAAATTAATTTTTTATTGTTAAAGATTCATAATTTTATTTGAAACTTCAACTCTTTAGTTGGAAATGTAAGTTTTTTGTTAAAAATGCTTTTTTTTTTTTGTTATTAAGAATTTATTTTTCAAACCTCAGGTGTAACTATTCCATCCTTTCTGGCTGAAAATTCCAATTCATTTTTTTTTTTTAAATTAATTTGTTAAACTAGAAATTTTGACTATTGAATTTTTGGTTGAAAAAAAAATTAGACGAACAAATTTTTAGTTGAAAATACAACTGTTTGGTTTAAAATTCATCTTTCTGGATTAAAAGATCATCTGTATGTTTCAGGATTCAACTATTTTGTTAAAAAATTTGTATTTTGGTAGAAAATTCATAACTTATGGTAGAAATTTCAGGGTTGCAAATGAACTTTTTTGTTAAAAATTCAACTTTTTGGGTTGAAAATTCAACTGTCTTTTAAAAAACTCGTCTTTTTGACTTGAAACTTCAACTGTTTTTGGTTGAATTTTAATCTTTTTTGTTTGAAAATTTCTACGTAAGTTGAAAATTCAACTATTTTGATAAGGTCATATTTTTTGGATAAAAATTTAACTGTTTTGTTAAAAGTTTGTCCTTTTGGATTCAAAATTCATCTTTCATGGTAGAAAAGTCATCTTTCTTGGTTGAAAATTCATTCTTTTTGGATGAAAATTCAACTTTTTGGTGAAAAGTTCATCTGTTTTGGTTAAGGATTAACTAATTTATTGGAAATTCTTATTTTTTGGTTAAAAAATCAACTTATTGGTTTAGAGTTTAACTACTTTAAAAAAAAATGTCAACAATTGAATCACCATTTTGGTTGAAAATTGATCTCTTTTTTACAAGATTCGACTGGTTGGCTTACAAAAATTCAATAAATTGGTAGAATATTAAACTATTTGGTTGAAGATTCCTCCTATTTGGTTTAATTCAACAAGATAAAAATTCGGTTCATTTAAAAATTAATTTTATAAACTGAAAATTTTGAAAATTCCATTCTTGGTTTAACCCTTTGCGGCATACATTTTTCGGAGAAACATGTTTTTATGAAAATTGGTATACAGGGGTTTTTGGGGACGCTGATCAAGAGTCTGTACTCAGATTTTGAAAATTCAAAATGGCGGATCCAATATGGCGTCCAAAATTTGAAATATTTCTTGATTTGGTTGAAAATTGGTATACAAGGGTTTTTGGGGCCGCTGATCAAGATTCTTTTTCAAAATGGCGGATCCAATATGGCTGCCAAAATCTGAAATATTTTTTTATTTTGTTGAAAATTGGTATACAGGGGTTTTCGGTGTTGCTGGTTGCAAATTCAAAATGGTGATTGTAATATAACTGCTAAAAAGTTGAATATATTCGATTTTTTTTCTAATTGGTATACCTGAGTTTTTTGAAGTATCATTCATGAACATCATGACACGAATCAGGAAGTTAAAAAATTAAAAAAGTAAAAGTATGAAAAAATCAAAAAACAAAAATACAAAAAACATTAAAAAATAAAAATATGCAAAAAAAGTGAAAATCAAAATATAAAACAAAACAAAACAAAAAATACAAAAATATTGAATCAACGGCAACTGTTTTGAAGATATGCAATTCGTCATATGAAGTTAGAGGTCACTGTATTGTTTATATTCGTCATCAGCATCTCAGAAACACCTGTATATTAACTTTCAACAAAAAAATAAACAATATATGAAATTTAGACCGCCATCTTGTAATCGGCATTTAAAATTTTTCAAAATCTAAGTTCAGATTCATAATCAGCGACCCCATAAGCCCCTTTACACTAATTTTCAACAAAATAACAAAATATATCGGATTTTGGACGCCATATTGGATCCGCCATTTTGAATTTGCCAAACCTGAGTTCGAATCCGTCATTAGCAAATCTAAAAACCCTATACATTAATTAACAATACAAATAATACATAAACATCCATTTTCGGTCGCCATCTTGGATACGCCATTTTGAATTTTCGAAATCTGAGTACAGATTCTTGATCAGCAACCCGAAAAACTCCTATATACTAATTTTTACAAAAATCTGTATAAAATTCACGCTAATAATTAATTTTTATCAAATATTGGCTTGTTTTTTGGACTTTGTTTATAATTATTAAAAAATTAACAATCGGTTTAAAAGTATTGTCTACAAATTTTGATACTAGAACTTCCTATGATCATAAAACTACAAAAAATTTCGATTAAATCGATGAAAAACTACTGTAAAATCGCAAAAAATAGTATGAAAACAGGTGGTAATACGTATTGCCACCATGCCACAAATGGTTGAAAAAATCTTTTTTAGTTGAAAATGCAACTATTTGGTTTGAGATTCTATTTTCTTGATTGAAACTTTATCTATTTGGTTGAGAATTGAACTATTTTGTTTAAAATTCATCTTTTGGTAGAAAAGTCATCACTATGGGTTGAAAATTAACTTTTTTGCTGAAGATTCAACTTTTCGGGTTGAAAATTCAACTGTCTT
>CAKNWT010295548.1:0-13475 GCA_932066315.1 Andricus coriarius | reverse complement strand
AAAAATATTTTATTCTTTATACACTTTTAAAATAACAGAAGTGCGTGAATGATTTTGCTGAATCAAATGTAAAAATTGTACTTTATTTTTTCAACAAAAAAGAAAATGAGAAAAATTTTTACACTTCATTCAACAAAGTTGTTCATTCATTTCTAAACATATAATTTTGAACAAGAATCTCATAAAAATATTTTAACCTTTATACACTTTTAAAATAATAAAAGTGTATGAATCATTTTGTTGAATTAAATGTAAACAAGTTTACATACTCTGTTAAAAAAAAGAAAATTAAACAAAAATTTTACACTCAATTCAACAAAATTATTCATTCATTTTTCGAAGCAAATAATTTTCAACAATAATATCGTAAAAATGTTTAAATCTTTACACTATTTAAAAAAATAATATAAGTAAATGAATAATTTTGCAGAATTAAATGCAAAAAAATTTACTTTATTTTTGCAGCGAAAAAGAAACACAAAAATGTTTTGAAAATTGTTATTGAAAAACTTACCATTTATCTCAACCGTAGCTGCGGCGAATATCCCACTACGAGTTGATGGAAGGTCAGCATACATGAGGTCTTCCTCCTCATAGCCTCTCCAGTGCATATATGTGGTTCATCTTCACCCGTAGAATCCGGAATATCTCACCTGGATCAAAACTTGTGAGAATATTTTGTAGATATAATAGACACTCCGCGTCCGTCAAGCGATAAGCAATATAGCCATTAAGCTATAAACTAATTCCTCGATTTTAACCATGATTTTCCGTATTTTTTCGAGGTTTAAAAATGTTCACGTACTTCACTCAGGACGATTGAGGGAATATTGAATCCTGAGATTAGAAGGGTGACTATTTATGAACAGAAAATATCTATCCCTAGTTCTACCTACTTTTGTGTTTCACACCCTCCCCCGTACTTTTGAAACTTATCCACTGCATCTCTGGCGGCACCGGCTAGAAAGAGATTAAATGCTTAGGCCAATAAGGCATTGGTACCTGTTTTATTATACTGTTTTTATGGGGGTACCAGGTGAGCTCTTGAAAATTGTTCATCGACACTGCTTACGAGGTTTTCGAACTTCTCATAGGAAATTTTCTATGCCTCTGCCTAGTCCGCATCAATTTTGGGAACCAACAGCTGCGACGCTTGCCCCGGGTTTTTTCAATCTATAGAATATCACGTAATCTGCAATGGTATCAGGTGTAATTTATAGTCCCCAAAAGATCTGCCTTTTTAACAGGTACAAGTAAGAAAAATTGCTTTAGTCTACATTTTATTGGGTAGCTAAATGTTCACTGCAGGTACTTTCGCTTTCTACATACAAAAATTTAAAATACAATGCGTCCGAAGACTCATTTTTTCTCCTTGCTTTTCATGAAAGACCCTAATAAAAAGTTTAAATAGTTATTTCGTCAGTTGCATCACAACGGATTGCACAGCCGTTATCAATAATCACTTTCGTGGTGGCTTTGTATTGTTTAATTTTCTGAAAAATTCACCAAAATCTTTTCTTGGTTCCAATAGCCGTAAAGTACTAAAAACTAATATCTTATATCTTGTCACTGTACTTTTTAGAAGGTTTTTTTCATAATATTTTCACCGGATTTTTTCTATAGCCGCCTGCGTAATTTATCGCTTATAAAATTGCTTACATCACAATTGGTTGGTTTCTGAAATCGTGTGCTTTTGTTATTTAAGTGCTTTACACACTGCATGACACCTACTCAGTCTGTGGTTTCAAAAAATGTGGACCTTTACGGAATTAAGAATGTTAATTTGTGAAATTTTTTCATGTCTCACGGTCCACATAAAAATTAAATAAAAAATGAGCCAAAAACAACTTTCCAACTCAAAATTTATTAATTAAAAACTCCTTTCTCTATCCTTTACGTACGTTTCGGTACGAGGGCGTACCTTTTTAAAAGGCTTTTAAACCTAAATACATTAATACTTCAAGTTAGCAATATTAAATAGAAACAGTGAAATAGAAAGAATAATTAATATAAATTTGTACCTGAGATAAGATTAATTTCGAAGAATAAACAAACATCAAAGAAGGAATCCATCATCTTTCGCACAACAAACAGGCACACGCTAATCAAAAAGACATAAACTAATCAACAAGGCAACCAGAAAAGCTAACTGAATTTTCAATCTCATACGCTTACACAACGCTGGTACCTATAGCATTTACACAGCGCAGTAAACAAAAATGAGCGATACACACAAATTCTCTCATAACCAACGCAACAAACGGGCACACAACAATTAAAGGCATATAAATTAATCAGCAAGATAACCGTAAAACCTAGCCACATTTTCAATCCTATACATCTACAAATGCTGGTACCCAGCGGCCTACATAGAATTTGCAGAACAAATAGTCCAAAGATTAAAAGATACCAGTGTAATTTATGCTTCAAACTCAAATTTTGAACAAAACGAAATATTAGGAAACGATACCCTTCTAGATGAAACTCTAACAAACAGTAGAATAAACTTTAGAGCAAATTCCACCGTTGCAGATTCAGAAAACTCAGTAGAATTAAATTCTGTAGAAAACCAAGAAAATTCCAAGGAGAGATCAGTTAACTCTTTTTCAAACTCATTTTACGATTTGCCAAAATCACAAGAAAAGCAAGCAACAACACTTCTTTCAAGACAAATAAATTCAAATATCGGAATAAAAGACGCTGATAAGCAAATTAACATCGAACATATTTTACCACTAATAATAATAACAAACCCCAACGGAAACAATTCAGATTCATCAGACTCAGACTCTGAAATTAAAAAAGACAGTATGAGTAAACTCCCTAACAACCAGCAAATCTCTCTTCGAGATGCGCTCGAAGTCGTTCCTCTGTTCGACGGTACGAACAACGTCCCCTTTTCACATTTTATAAAATCATGTTTCGAAGCAAGATCAATAGTCCCTAACGCCGAAGCCGAAGCAAATCTTGTAAAACTACTTCGCTCTAAAATCTCGGGAGAAGCAAGGAAATGCATTTATGGTCATACATTTTATTCAATAGAAGAATTAATAAATAAACTCAAAACGGTATACGCTCATACGAAAACAGTTTATCAACTTCAAGGGGAACTTGGTAGTATATATATGTGTGCGAAAACGAAAATGTAATCTCTTATGCCTCACGTATTAAAGAAATAACTGACAGAATAATTGACGCTCACAAAATAAACAATAATGGAACTGCCGAAAAATCTTTTCAAACTGAATTAGAAAACTATGCAATGGATCATTTTATTGGAGGACTTAGACCAGAATTAGAAATGAGAATAGGAACAGCAGATTCATTTTCGCAACTTGCTACTAAAGCAATTGAAATTGAAAAAAGATTGGCAACTAAAAAAGACATAAGAAAAGAATCGCGACCTGGCCTTCATTCAGGAGAAACTTCTAAATCAAATAAAGTACACTTTACGAGAGGAGAAAATGCACAATGTCAATTTTGCGAAAAAACAGGTCACGTAGCATCAGTATGTCGTATTCTGGCAAGACAATTATCAAACCCTCAAAATACTCAATTTAATCGAACAAATAATTTTCAGGCACAATTCCCTAATAATTATTCAAAACCTTACTTTAATAATAACAATAATCACAGACCAAATTTTTCGAATAATTTCCAAAATCAAAGACAATTTTCCCGAAATAATTTTCAAAGACAATTATTTCCTAATAATTCTCAAAATCAAAGACAATATTTTCCTAATTATTCTCAAAATCAAACTAGTAATCGATTTCAACCACAAAATAATTTGTCAAATAACAAACCTCGATATGCGCCCGGGGGAACTCAGAATAAATACAACCAAGATAGACCCCCATGGAGAGGACAGGCACCTAGCCAACAATGGAATAGAAATTACTCTCGAAACAACCCGAAACATTCATATTAGCTCATATTAGCTTGAAGCTAATAAAATAATATGACACTATTGCAAAGAACCGGGTCATTATATTAATGAATGCCGTAAAAGACAATATAATAATCAATATCAACAACAGCAACAACCGCAACATATAAATCCTCCACGACAAATAAATTCGGAAAACTCCAACGCCCTTCCCAGACCGGCTGCTCAGAGGAAGGCCTAAAGAAAGAACTAAATGCATCCGACCCTAACTTTGAAAATACAAAGGAACAAAAAACAGTGAAAGTAAACTGAAGCGTCATTGATACTATACCTCACATAACATTATCAACAAATCGTTTGAATAATCCTGTAAGACTGATGATTGATACAGGAGCAGGCCTTAATTTAATTAAAAAAAAATCAGTCAAATCGTGCGTGAACATTAATAAACAAAATTGTCTGAAATTGACAGGAATCAACGAACACCCAGTATACACTCTCGGTCAAATAACAATTCATATTTTAGAATTTCCAACCATTTTCAATATAATTTCCAATGAAGTACCACTTGAACACGACGGAGTTTTAGGAAGTGAATATTTTCGCAAAAACAACGTAAAAATAAATTATGCAGAAAAACAACTAGAAATAAATGAAAAAACACTATCCATTTGACTCTTCTGAAATAATCACAATTCCGCCTAGAACGATTTCTATTTTTTATATAAAAGTTAAAAACAACGACAAAGAAACAGGTTACGTCCCTGAATTGTTGCCTAAAGACAGTGGTATATATTTCGGAAACGCAAGAGTTAAAAATAACAATGGTAAAGCATATTTAAAAATCGCTCATACTCGTGAATAACCAGTAATACTTGCAATTCCAACTGCAGAAATTCTCGACTTTGAGGAATTCACATCTGAAGATAACGAAGTTTTTATTTCACAAAATCAAAATGAAAATAATAAATACCAAACAGTTGAACGAGTCCTTAGCTCTTTTCTAAATTCAAATAAAGATGGAGATTATGTTCACCAAACTTTTAATATTGCAAATGAAGATAGAGTGAAGTCAATAAAAGAACTATTACGTCTTGACCATTTAAATAAAGAAGAATACGCTCACGTAAAAAAACTCATTGAATAAAACGCATATCGATTTCATATACCAGGAGAAATACTCGAAGGTACAAACGTATTACAACACAGCATTATAACCACGGACGAAATACCAGTTTTTACACGACCATACAGACTCCCCCACGTCCAAAAGCAAGAAATTCAAGATCAAGTCAAAGAATTAATTCAGACAAAAATAATAAAGCCATCACAGTCTCCATATAATACACCAGTATTTCCAGTGCCTAAGAAACCGGACTCTCACGGAAACATAAAATGGCGTATGGTTTTAGACTATCGCAAATTGAACGAAAAAACTATTAGTGATTCATATCCACTTCCAAAGATTACAGAAATTTTAGATCAATTAGGGAAAGCCCAATACTTTTCGGTATTTGACTTAGCATGGGGATTCCACCAGATAAAAATGGACCCTAGAGACTCACACAAAACAGCTTTCTCCACTCCCTTTGGACACTATGAATTCGACCGCATGCCATTTGGTTTAAAAAACGCCCCTGCCACCTTTCAACGTCTTATGGACCTTCAAGGCACTGAACTTTTCGTCTACCTAGATGATATAGTTATTTATGCCGACACTTTAGAAGAACATGATAACAAATTCGCAGAATTAATAAATAGATTACGTAACGCAAATCTTAAATTACAACATGACAAATGCGAATTTTTGCGACCTGAAGTAAAATACCTCGGTCATATTATCGACAAAAACGGAGTGAGACCAGACCCTAAGAAAGTAGAAGCCGTCAAGAAATTTCCAGTACCTAAAAAACCAAAAAATATAAAAGAATTCATAGGATTAGCAGGATATTATAGAAAGTTTGTCGACAGATTTTCAAAAATCGCCGCACCTTTAAATAAATTATTGAAAAAAGACACACCATTTGTATGGACAGATTCCCAGCAAACTGCATTTGACACATTAAAAGAAAAATTATGTAACGCGCCTTTATTACAAAGGCCAGATTTCTCGCAACCTTCTGTATTGACACTTATCAAAAAGAAGCTCTAGCAATTATATTTTGTGTAACACATTTCCGCCCCTATCTATACGGACACAAATTTACGTTAGTAACCTATCACAAACCATTAGTTTGGTTTCAAAATTGCAAAGATACTTGTTCTAGAGTAACAAGATGGAAATTAAAATTAGCCGAATATGACTTTGAAGTTGCCTATAAAGCAGATAAAATGAATGTAAATGCAGACGCGTTATCAAGAAACCCCACAGATGTTAATGACGAAATAAAAGAAGATACTAAAATAATGAAAGTTAATCAAGAAACATACTCTACGCTAGAAGAAGAAGATATTAAACTAAAAGAAGAATATACTAAAATAAAAGAAAAAGATATTCAAATAAAAGTAGTATATATTAAAATAAAAGAAGAAGATATTAAAATAAAAGTAGAAGATACTCAATTAAAAGAAAAAGATATTAAAATAAAAGAAGAAGAAACTGAAATAATGAAAGTTAATGAAGAAACATACTCTACGTGCTCAAAATCAATTTCAAAATCGAGTACTAACAAAGACTCGCAATCAAATTCTAAATCATGTACTAATACAAGTTCAAAATCGAATGTTAATTCATGCTTAAGCTCACAGCCGAGTTTCAATCCAAGTTCAAGTTCAAGTCCTAGCATGAAAATAATTAAAGAAAACGATATTCTCATTGAAGAATTATTTAATCAAGTCAAAGAAAGAATTTATGTATTACTAAATCATATGGATCTCTCAAATATGAACGAAATAAAAGAATCAAAATGCCACGCAATGGAAACAAGACGAAAAACAAGAAATCAAACTGAAGAAACTAAAAATCCAGTTAATATACAAGCAAATATTCAAGAAATCTCTAAAGAAGATAATAGCGAAGATAATTACGAAAAGGACTCTCCAGAAGAAATCATTATTAAGAAAAAACGAGGTAGACCACGCAAGGCTACACTCTAAACAAAAATATTTTACCCCTACTCTTGCAGCAAAAATGAGAGGAAGACCAAGAGAAGAAGTTATTACTAAATCAAAAGAGGACAATAAAGAAAAAACGGACGTTAATCCCGATTATATATCAGACAGCTCAGACTCTGATCCAGATTATTATGAAAATATAAAGAAGAAAAAGAAATACTGTAAGAAAAAGAAGAAACTGAAAATTCAAGAAGAAGAACAAGAAGATAGCAACGCAGAAAATCCGAATTATTTTTCCAGTTCGAGTGAATCAAGCAAAAATGAAATATTAAGCGATCCCGAAGAAATTTTTTTAGATTTTATTGAAGATAACGATGAAAATTTTAATAATAAAAATTTAAATGAACATTTGATCAATTTGGATGACATTAATCCCAATTTTGATGAAGATTTGCCAGAAACGAATGAAAAGAAAGAAATTCGCGACGGAGATTTAGCAGAAAATCGTCCGCCCCCAGAGCCGCCGCCGGATAAACCAGCCGCCGGAACGTCAACTAAGCATCCAAATATAATAGACTGCCGCGACAAAATTACAATGAGAAAAGATAAATATGCATACTATACTACAACGAATGGAGAACCCCGAGATAATGGATCAGAATCATTATTAAAGCGTGAACAATTACCCAAGTTTACAAGCCTTCAGAAAGGTCTTGCCAAAGAAATTCACAAAGGAAAATATTATCACATAGCCCTTCCTATCGAAGAAGAAGAAAAAGATAATCTTGCAGAAACACTGAATAGTATAAAGTTAACCATTTTTTCTTTGCATAACATAGCCAGCAAATTAAACTTGAAATCAATCAGTATAGCTAAAACTGCTTACGTAAATAATATACCGTGGGAATAAATCTTAACCCAACTTAAATCCGTATTCTCAGAATTAAATACAAAGATAATTATTTGCTCAGGAATCACACAGTATCCCACAAAAGAACAAATAAATGAAATTTTAGAAGAAGCTCATTCATCAGCATTAGGTGGTCACAAAGGAGTGACAAAAACGTACAATAGAATACGACAACATTTTTTTTGGGTAAACATGAAAATAGACATATAAAAATATATTCAACTTTGTTTACAATGTCAACTTAAAAAATTAGTACGCGTCAAAACCAAAAATCCAATGGTCATAACTGACACCCCAGGAACCGCATTTGAAAAGATATCAATGTATATCGTAGGAAAATTACCCAAAACTGAAAAAGGAAATGAATATATTTTAACAATTCAAGATAGCTTCACCAAATTTTGTGTAGCTTGTGCCCTCCCAAATCATCAAGCTAGCACAATAGCAGACGCATTTGTAAAGAAATTTATTTGCACTTTTGGCTCACCAAGAGGAGTTTATCAGATGAAGGTAAAGATTTTTTAAGTAATTTACACGGAGATTCGCTAAAAGATTTCGTATCCGGCAATTTAAAACTACGGCATTTCACCCACAATCAAACGGATCACTAGAAAGATCTCATCACGTCTTAGCGCAATATTTAAAAAAATTTACAGAGAAAACGCAGAATGGGATGAATGGTTAGAATTACCCACATTCTCTTATAATACCAGTGTTCATGAAGCAACTAAATGTACCCCGTATGAATTAGTTTTTGGAAAACTAGCTCGATTACCTTCCAGTGAACCCCCGCCAGAAGATAAAAAATTGCAAACGTATGATGAATATACAAAAAAATCTAGAAACAAGATTACATGGGATTCGCAAATTAGCGAGAACAAATTTAATTTCAGCTTAAGAAAAATCAAAACAATATTATGATAAAAAAATCAACCCTCAAGAATTCAAAGTAGGAGACAAAGTATTTTGATTGAAAGGAGGAAAAATTAAGAAACTCGACAATCAATATTCAGGACCATACAAAGTATTAGAAATTCCAGGAAAAGGAAACGTCAAAATTCAAATAAAAACTCCCCAAGAGTCGTCCATATCAATCGACTCAAGCGCTCACTAATTGATTTACCAGAAACAAACTCAAAATCCTTAAAGAAAGTGAAATAACTTCAATAAATAATTTTCTGTTTAATCCTCAATCTTATTCTAGATATTTAATTAAAATGCTTTTTTTATAAAATAGTAGACTCAACATCATATACAATAATGACAAATATTAATTTATTTTTAGTCTTTAATCAACATTCATTAAACAGATAGCATTCTCTATAAGATTTTCCTTATGAAATGTAGCAATCAAATTAGAAATCTTCCATAATACTAATTCATATCTGCATTTATTTTCCAGAAACCAGCCATCGAGAAGTAATATGTCTTGGCATACAATATCACTATCCTTATTTAATATTATTCATCCAACAGCAAAATCATTATAATCTCAAATCAGATTTTTAGAATATGATATGCTTTTAACTTAAGCTATTACTGAAAATAAATTTTAATTTTTTGTCATATCACAGAAGTTCAACATTTGTTTTTTTAGCTTCTATGACGTCAATTTAAGAATAAATTTGTCAGTGTCATCAATCAAATATAACCCCTTGGAAGATCTACTAGCTTAAATTAAATAATCAATATTTTTTCAAATTTTATAAATTATGCAAATATAACGTAAATAACTGCATATTCAAAAATGTCAAGTTCATGTATTCAACAAGTCAGCATTTGTATCAAATGAATTATCCTAACTTTTCTCAAATATATTTATGTATTGTATAAAATAAATTTTGAAATAGTCGTTTATAAAATGTTATATTATTCTTCAAAAGCAAGATTTTGGTTTTAGAAAATTAATTTTTTTCTCTAAAATATGATATTAAAAAATTACAACTAATTATGAAATAGAAAGAAAAACTAAAGTTGTGTACCTTAACTATAATCCATTTTTCTGTTGCACTGTCCACGATCACTTCTCTCACAAAACTGAACTTTCTTGAAAATCCCCAAAATATATATGGAATAGATACAATAGATCATAGAACCCCACTTTTGAAATACATTTTTTCAACGAACCAATCAAAATGAAGAAGTTCCTACCCACACCCGCACAACATTATCCATTACGAACTCAGACGAAGACCCCCATTCCTACTCTTTAGTAAATTCAACTCCTATTTACCACTGTTCCATACTATCTAGCATTCCAAACTGTTTTCAACCCCCACCCTCCATTCATCTCTCTCTCTCTCTTTACCTCTCATTCAATTTCTTACTTATTTTCTAATGTATTTTCATACATCATATATCCTTATAGAGTATTAATTGCAAGAACTTTGAAATAATCAAGTTAATTATTAGTTTATTTTTCTGAACCTTTACATAAACTAGTAAAATATTTTTAAAAAAGAGCAAAAAATTAATCATGAAAATTAGATACATTCACTCTTTTTTCATTCAGTCACTTTTTATCTTTTCAATTCTCACTTATAACTTCCTCAACAATTTATTTTTTCAAAACATATAAATAACGATTATCTAGCCCTATTAAATTTTGTAAAACTTGCTTCCTTCTAGTTACTTCAAATTGTAAAACATTCTTCTGAAAATCAAATTGATGGCATTTCCTTGGTAAAATATTAGACGTTCACCAACAATGTTATTCATGTTCGAAATGATATAACGCTGTTTTCCACGGCCTGTAAGTGGATCACCCGTGATTGCTATTTGGGACCGCAACTCGTAATTCAATTTTCGTCCCAAAAAAATAAATATATATGTTTGAAAGGTTATTCACTGAATTTCACAGTTTCGATTGACTTTTATAGACCTCGCGTCTGGACACATGTAAATCTCGATATGAACGCGAAAGCAAAGGGGTAGGTTTGATAATATAAAATTTGCTAGGCCACCAATTCCAGTCAGTAAAGAGATAAGAATCGAGTTTATTAATATAACAAACAAAAAGAAAGGTGCTTCACGCACACGAGTCGACATTTATAAACAAAGGATTATCTTCCCACAATCTTACCGTATTTAAGTAATTATCCCGTAAACAAGATCGACTTTATTTCGGAAGAAACATTAAAAAGAAAAGGATTAAGGCTAAATTCTGACTTATAATTACTTTCCCTGAATCCTGCCATTTTAATGCGGTAATCCCATGAACATTTGAATTAATTTTCGGTAATAACACTCAAAAGGACCCGATTAGATCTAAATTCCGATATACACGAAGCTACCCTAGGCTCAAGCACGCTCGGGGACCCGGAAACACTCGCAGCACTTAAAAGAGGGATTAACCCGTGTGACCATCGACTTTGCCGGTGATAAAAATCTATACCTGTTCCTTCCTTTCTTGTACCATTTCCTGGTATGCCTTTCGGTATTTCGTGAAATAATTTGTCTCCTCTGTGTCGGACATGGCTGCTTTGTGATTTCTGCCATTTTTTTAATTACAACTGGCGTACCCACGGAAGGTTAGAACAAGAGTGGCAGGTCTAGATGCTTACGGAAGTACAGAAGAGTCGAAGTTCTAGAATCGAAGTGACTGCCCAATAAGAGACGTTACCGAGATCACGTGGGCAGGTATCGCAAGCTAAGCGAGTTCGCAGACTCGTACATGTTCGGGAGTGCACCCCGGTTTATAGCTATGTTTAACTAATTTAGGCCTTCGGAATACAGGTGGCCGATTCAGATTACATACAAAATTAGTGGTTATATAATGACACCGTTTGGGTGGCACTCCGGTGAGAGAGATTGATTAGAGAGAGACTTTACTCTCCTGTTGCAGGGTCGGGGCCCCATGCTCGCTTGCGACTTTGCCTGAACGACGGTCTCGGTCGCCCGTACGGTGGCGGCCTACAGTTCTAGCGGGAAGAAGTTGCAAAATATGAATCGCATAATCTTGGATCCAACGGATTTTTTACCTCCCCTCCAATTACTCAGTTCGATTCGTCGACAGATAGGGCTCCAAGAAAGCATGAAAAGAAAGGTTAACAGGAGTAAGTAAAAGAAAGAAGCGTTAATAATCATTGCTCTGAGTGTTTCCTGGTAGTGTTTTCGGAGATGACCCTTGTTCTAACGTTTGCGTGGTTTGTTTATTTTTAGATATTAAATTTTCTTGAGACGAGGCAGTTTCAAGTGACGGGTAACCAAAAAAAATATATCCCGTCACAACTCCCCCAGCTTTAAATGGAAATTACAGGTCGCTTGAATTCCGGCAAGATGTCTAGGTCAGGAATATAATTTCCCGAAATTACTGTACCGATTCCGATCACGTGTCTCTCAGCACTACCAAGATACTCTCATTTACGTATAGCAGTAAATAATGATAATAATAGTAATTGGACAAGCACGACTAAAAGTAAAGATTGTCTATATCTACCAATTTGCATATGTTCTTAATGATAAGCAAACTAAAGAGAAAAAGAAAAGAGAGAGAAAGCGCAAAGCATAGAAAAAAATTAAATAAATTGAGGCAAATGCCTTAGAACATAACAATGGAAAAGGTAGGAGTTCCAAATGGGCGAACCTGGCTCAGCTGCTAAGGCTCCGTCAAAATTTTGTTGAACAGCGGCTCTGCGGCTTTCTAACCATAATCCTATTGCTCATGATTAATTGTTTATCACTGGGTAGGAAAATAATAAATCTCTGACTTTAGAATAAGAAAACTATATTTTTTATTGTTATTTCTCGCGTAGAGAAGATCGGGAATATAACATTCTGAAGAGAAAGCAACAATGCCCAAAAAAAATTGTTCAATCGGAACAGACAACATTTTGCGCATTCATTATTTCACATAGTCCAGTGGTGGATACAAAAAAAAACTATTTATCGGACAAATGTCCTCTTAAAATAAAAAATTTGAATAATAAAAAAAGGGGAGGGGCCCAACCGACGATAGCTGGCAAGCGTAGTCGAGCATTACCAACTAGTCGCTGGTGGCTCCCCCCTCCAAGATGGGCATTCCTACGACCTTGCTCGTGAGCGACTTTTTCTAGAGCTTTTATGAGGTAGGGCTTTACAATGAGATGCTGCCCCGGTTTCAGCTGCTTTTCTCCTTTGAGGACTCGGTCCGATTGGTCCAACTCCACACATTTGTCACATGAGGTCACAGTGACCCCCCTCGGAGCACATCGGTAGCACAGTCGGATCGCAGTTGGATCGGGACACTGGCCACGCAAGTGCCCCTTCTTCTCGCACTTCCAACATACGGTGTCCACCGGAAATTTTACGGAGGCCGGTCGCGGGGCTCCTGCCCTCAGCCAGCTTATCCGGTTCGTGTATTGCCAGTCCGCCGAATACGGGCCGGAGTATGGCTTGCCGTCAGATGTGACCAACGCAGTCTGCTTCGGTACCGGAATCTGTGGGTTACAAAATGGGATTTTATATACAACCTATCCGATGATCCCTTTATCGCGTATAGCAACTTTGTCGAGTCATTTGCAATTTTTCCAAATCTTAATCTGTACTCATTTTTGGAAGGGGGTTCCGTTGTCTCCTCAACATAGGGCTTAAGGTATCTAATGTGTTCCTTACCTGCGTTCCTCCCGTCGGTAGAAACCAACC
>CAKNWT010295533.1:0-14890 GCA_932066315.1 Andricus coriarius | reverse complement strand
AACTCTTTTTTTAAAGTTATAACAGTTTATTATGCGATGTGAGGTGAAGGGACTTTACATCCGCCAACGATAGTAAAGTGAGATTGTAAACGTCAAATCGCAATGCATTGCGAATGAAAGCGAATTTCTCATTAAAGGGACGTTTATGTGTTATAATTTGTCAAGAATTCTAATTATTCCATCTTTTTCATATATAATCTCTATTTTTATATTAAAATTTTTTAAATAATGATGAAAATCGAGAGTTTACTAAAAAATATTACATAGGTATTTTTATATTATTTTAAATTCAAAAAAATATAAACATTTATACCTACAATTTTCAAAATAGAGTATGCTCTTAATGTAAATTCATAATCTAATAATTTTAATCTAATAATAATAATTTTAATTTAATAATAATAAATTTTAATCTAATAATAATAATCTCATAATCTAATAATAATAAATAAATCTAATAATTCTCAAAAATGGAATAAATAATTAATTTTCCTGTATCTTAATTTGACTTCAAATCTAATTTTATAATAAGCTACTTGCTGAAAAAGAAATATACTACAATTATTACATTTCTCTGATACTGCTGTAAAAGTGCGTCTACTAACCAGGAAACCCTGAAAATCCGGGAAATATCCGGGAATTAACCGGCAATACAAATTCGAAACAGGAATCACATTTACAGTTTTGGAAAATGTGATGTTTTTATTAATCGTGATAATAATACAAATAAATATGAATGTTTATCCTTTTCTTAAAAAGTTACAATCACGATATCTCGCATACAATGTGTTGAAAACCTGATTAGGTATTTTCACTTCAACCACCAGCTAACTTCACTTCGTTGATTGCTGAGGGTTGCTGATGGGAAAACAGGGGACCAAATGCATGGACATTGGACAAAGCTTTATTTTTGTAATATCATCGTAATGAATGATTATTATTATCATTTTATTATGTCATTAAATAGATCTTAAAAAATAAAAACTATTTTTCCCATACACTTCTACCATGCATTTGGTCCCTTGTTTTCCCACCAGCAATCAACGAAGTGAAGTTAGCCTAGGGTTGGAGTGAAAATACCTAATTGGATGCGAGACTGCATGAATACGACTTTTAGTGACTGTTTTCAGTTTGATTATCTATTAGTAAAGATTACGAAGTTTCTGCGCCATCAATTTTGTAAATCAAAAATTCCGAAGAAGTCATTTTATTCCATGATAAAAATTATATCTAAATATTTTTAAACATTATTGTTAAAAGACAAAGTTTTTATTGTAAATGTGGGTTTCAATAATGGGAAATAATTCTGTTCTTAAAATTTTTCTATTCAAAAGATATTGAAAAGTTTTAGAAATTGTCAATAGACTTCAAACAAAATGTACATTTTTTTAAGTTTCGAAAAAGAAGCTTTTAAAGAATTTTGAAAGGTTTCAAGAGAATAAAAAAAAATTAAGATTCCTGGAAAAATATCAAATCAGTTTGTATTTTGAAAAATGGATTTTAAGAGAAAATTGAAAAAGATTTCAAACTATTTCGATACCCGGAATTTCGAAAAATAATGTAGAATATTTTAAGCAACATTTTTTAATTTTGCCTGATTATAAAATTTTATTTAAAAAATGAATAAGTTTAAGAGTTGTTTAGAAGTTTTAAAAAGTTTAAAACATAGTTGCAAACTTGAAAAGATGTTAAATAATCCAAAATAAAATGTAGATTTTTTAAGATCACGAACAAAGAAAATATTTCTTAGACTTTATTATTCGTGCTACTAGCAAGAAGGGATTTGATATTTACAACCGGGAAAAGCCTGGGAAACCCTAGAAAGAACCGGGAATTTGATAGGCGAAAATTAGTAGACACCCTGTATAATATCGTGAACAATTTCTAAAAAAAATCGGAAATTATATTTGAAAGAAATATAAAAACTCGTCAAAGTTTCATCTGCGAAAAATACTGTTTTCACAAAAATCTCTCATAATTTTAAATACAAATTTGCTAGACAACAAAATGATCTATTCTTCCTTCTTATAAATAACGAAGTGTCTCGTCGTCCCGAAATTCGGGATGACTAGTCCAGTATTCTTCATAAGTTTGGCTAGTCGTCCCGAAAATTCGGGACAACTAATCCATCCCCTGTTCCAACTCTCCCAATTTTTTGGGTTTTTTCAGAAACGATTCAAAATACGTAAACAATGAGACTACATTTGTTGACATCATTATTAAAAACAAATAATTATTTATTTATAATTTGTTCAAGGAAAAATATTGTTTTCTGGCGCAGATGATACAAATGACTGTAATTTAAATATCCTAAATAGGGAATTCAAAATTATTTTACTTCATAGATGCATCTTGTAGGTGTGAAGATTATTTTCCTCTTATGCAATTCAAACAGAGCCAGAGGTGACGGAATGTGAATAAAAATATGATTTTCGAATCACGTCTATTTATAAAACACTGAGAATACTGAGACAGTCGTAAAACGTAATAAAACATGAACGGATCCTAGTTACCTTATCCCATCACTCAATTTACTTTCACCGTATCTTCAGTGAATGTCAGTCTTTTTTAAACTTTACGCAGATGTGTGACGGTTGTAGAAGGATGTAAACAGTATTGTGTCACGGAAAGTCAAGTCAGGGACGTGTAACATTTTCTAGTATAGTTTTTTTTTATTTTCCTATTACTAAGATTAATTTCTGTTGAATTATTTATATAATATATTTATATTTAAAAAATAAATTAAAGAAACATACCTTTGGTATCTGAAATTTGCCATTCGACTGGTTTCTGCTCCTCTGTATCTGCTGGAACTTTGACGACCCAACGAACTTTACGTCTCTGCATCTATAAAGTAATTTCAAACAAAACTCTATCTTAGCTTAAAAAGTCAAGTCTACGAATTTTCACAATCCTGTGCTTTTTTAATAAAAAAAATCTTATTTCCCACGCTGAGTCTCATCAACATGTGAAAATAAAGTTTGATAGTGTTATATCATTACAAATTGAATGGAATGCCCGATTAGTCAATGCTGTTTCGTAATAATTACATTACTGATAGCACTCCGGAGAAGCATTTCGTTGAAATATAACCCAGATTAGAAAACTATGATTGATAAAAAAAATTGATATAAATACAATGGTGTCACAACACGTGTTAAAATCGTATGTTTCAAATAAACTTTTTTCATACCTTGTTTTTTTTTTATAATTGAGGAACGCTATACTTATAATCAGTCATCTCAATTAAGAACCGCACTTGCCGTAAACACTCTCAATTCGAATATCACTGAATTTCATTGTATGATTAATTAATTATCTGTCTCGATTTAAAACTCATTTAAAACTGAAAGTACGTGTCGCGTTGATTGAATAAGACAACAGTCTCGTGTTTATCTCGCATCCAGTGTCTTCTCAACATAGTAGGTGATCCTATATTTATATACCCTATACGAGTCTATAATATGTACTGCTCGTTTTCGACCGATTGACACTCTCTTTGCAATTAGCCTCTGAAACAAGAATCAATCCGGCATTAAATTTAGAATGAAAATCGACACAAAAAGTCCGGCGTGATTGATTTTTAATGGTGTGAGAGTGGGAGCAATACCTATATCAGAGTCGTTGAACGCTCTATCAATCGAATCAGTTACACTTGTACTGACACACAATCACTGACTAATTTACAGATGCTGTGCACAAAACAGAAATGCAAGTACTGGAATTTTGCAGTTAAATCCCACTCATTCATGTATTTAAATCCCTATTCAATCAGGTATTTGCGTCCCAGTTATACAGGTGTTAGTTCAATTCGATTGATTTAAGATTGTAAAGGATTTGATCTCATTCATCGGAGAGTGGAATTAAGTGTGCGGCGCGGCGAAAGTTTTCTGATTACTGTCTATTGACTATTGACTATAATTATACTGATTAGAGAGGCAGCTGCAACAGCAGCAGCAATGTTAGTAGGGACAACACCTCACATTGGACTGACAATGATTTACTTGTCAACGGAAATGATACAGTATAAAACTATGCTTAGCGCAGACTATCAGCTATCTGTTGGTTCATTGCAGTCCATGCGTGCAGTCTGAAAGTTAACATTGCCATCGGGAATTGTCAGAACACCCACGCACATTTTCATACACTCTTGTTCGGTAGGTGAACTACGTGGTCAGTGATGTCCACGCTCTCAACGATCTTCCCCTGATAACAAAAGTGAGTCTGCAATGAATGTCCTCTCATGTATGGGGCGTTCCTCTTGATACACTCAAAAAAAGATTTGGTTGAATCAACAAAATTTTTGCTGGTTCAGCCACAAAACATTGTTATTTAATGAACCACAAAATATTTGGTTGTTTTAACAAAATCTTTTGGTAGATGGAGTATTTGGTTGGTTCAGCCAAAAAATATTGTCGGGCCAATCAGATATGTTGTTGAATTAACCAAAAGTTGTTCGATTCATCCAATTTTTCATGTATAACCAAGAAAACATTTTTTTTTTTTTCAAGAAATTTTTTCCCCGAGTGTGTATGAGCGCACTGCCCAAAACAAATATTTTTCTTTCAAGATCGAAATGAAATCTACTTTTTTGTGAAATATTTTATTGGGCCATTTAAAAATTACGTTACACTGTCTATTATATTTTTGGTTCAAAATTCATCTGGTTTGGTTAAAAATTCTACTTGAAAATTCAACATTATTATTATTATTATTATTATACCATTAAGCCATTTCCCTTTCGGGGTAGGCGTGACTTGCTCGGTGAGGAAAGGAGTAATGTGAGGTAGGAGGTATAGATGTTTTATATTGGTCTAGAATTCTCATGGTGTTTATTTAAATGACACGTTCGTTCCGCAACACTGCTCCAACCCAGGTTGCTGATCAATCTCTCTAGTGATCACCCCACGTGGAGAGCCTCACAAAATTGTAATGTGTAGTTCCCCACTTGGGCCCATTAGTATCCAAGGTCTTTGTATCAGGCGTCATTCACTCTATTGTCACTCTGTTTAGAAACCATTGGTCGTCACACTTTTCTGTACTGGCATACTACTCTAGCTTCCTTCACGCCCATGCATTTTCTCATGCAAGCTCTCGTGTTTCTATGGCTTCTTACGTCTCTTCGTATTAATGTCTTATTCACAGATTCTAACCGCTTTTTCTGTGGTCTACTTCTGGGCTTTCTGCCATTTACTTTACCTTTATGCACTTGTTTGGTCATTCGTTCATCTTTCATTCTTTCAACATGTCCGAACCATTTTAACTGATTTCTTTCACATATGTCAACTAGTGTCTCTCCTGTACCGCAGAGGTTTCATGCCAATCGCGTTAATTTTACTCTTGTCTTTTTCTCGACAGGTCCATGTCTCGCTACCGCATAGCACAGTCGGTACAAATATAGAATTATGTATGGCCATTTTAGCTATTTTTGATATTTTTTTATTTCTGAGAATGGACCCTGCACCATCGATAACCTTCTTACCCTCATTTCTGCGCCTATCTAACTGCCCATCTATTTTTCCGTCGCTAGTGAATGGGCTACCCAGATATACGTACTTGTCAACGTGTTCTAATCTCTCATCATTTAGGACAATGCTGACAATTTTTTTCTCACTTTTTCCTTCAAACACCATGATATATTTTGCATTAAGTTTATTCAACATTCTTTACAAGTCCTCGATTGATTCTGCCATAACAATCTTGTCATCTGCGACAGCTATAACCCACGTACCCTCACTGTCTCGAGATCTACACCTTCATCGTCAAAGAGGGCCATTCTTGGACATTCATCAATAAATATGATAAATAGCCATGAGGACATAACGCATCCTTGTTTCCGCCTTGCATAATATCGAACCAGTCACTCAGTTTCCCATTAACCCTTGCACTCGCTTTACTACCTGCATATATTGTTTTTATTGCTTGTAGGAGCCATTATTGACACCGCACTTACTGTATTAGTTAAAGATTTAACTATTTTGTTGAAAATGTAATATACAAATCTTAAACGTTTCATATTGATGAATTCAATATAACCTGTTTTGAGAGCATTTTGGGCATTTTAGGCGTTTATCGAATGAAATCGAAAAAATAATTTTGAATCAAGAGGCGGGGGACTTATTTGTGACGTCACCCTTGGGGGTGAAATCTTTGTGTGATGATCTGTGACAAAGAAAGGGAGGGATGGGAAAAGTTTTAAAAATACCGAAACGTAGTTTTTGAATGAACCCTATATACCAAAACCAGAGAACAAAAAAAACTCAAAAATCAAAATTATATTTCCAAACTGCCTCCTTTCTGGTTCATTGTAGAAACAAATACATAACAAAAGAAAAAAAGGGAGAAACAGGAACGTGTATTATATATATATATATATATATATATATTCATTTAATGAAAATTGATTTGCATATGGGCAATTTACACGTCAGGAATATTAGAATCTGCATGTGGTTGGCTAGAAGTTGGCACCGCGATTTTGTTTTTTCAAACAAAAAGAAAGTTGTGCTAAATTGTGCTAGGTTTGTGCTTCACTGTGCCGTAAAGCATTTTTTGAAAAAATTAAAATTTGAGCCAAAATTCACAAAAAAAACTTTTTTTGAGCCACTACAAACAAAAACGTAAAAATGCGAATTTCAAAAATCTGAAGGTCGTGCTAAATTATTGTGCTAGGCGCGAACAACAACTATTGTCCTATATACTTTGCAATTAGATGTATATTTCTTGGTAAAAATCTACTTATCTACTGACCTATCCACTTTTTACGCCGATCTATATTTTTTGGTAAAAATTGATTTGTTTTCCTCAAAATAATTTTTTAATCAAAAAATTTTATCTATGCCAATCAGCATTTATTAAAGTCATATCTATAAAATTTAATCTCCCTTGAATTTCAGTTTCAACTTTAGAAAACTTTCGAAATTTCTTTAAGGGCATGTGATACATGCCTTGAAAACTTCTTGAAGCTCATGGCATCCTATATATGTCTCTAAAGGCCCATAAAATCCCTTAAAATAATTTTAAATACTTGGGAAAACTAAAAAAAAATTGTAATTCATCATAATCAATTGAAAAATGTTGATATCCCGTGGAATCACATAATTTGTTTTAAAACATTTTATATGTCTCATAATTTGTTAAACCTGTTGAAATTACTTGATATCCTTAGAGTCCAATTAAAGTCCTTTAATATATTTTATAATCCCTATAGAAATGCTATAAAATTCCTTCCAATGTTTAGAAATCACTTGAAGCTCAGTAGAGCGCTAGGGCTAGTATTACGGAATTTTGTGAAACGTTAGCTCTGAAAGTGCTGGAAAAGGGGCTAGAGTAACAGAAAATTCCATAATGGTAGACAGTTAATTAAAAATACTAATTTGGACCTCTAGAAATCCCTTGAAATCGTTTCAAACCATTTGAAACCTTTAGAAATTTTGTAATATCACGTGAAATATTTTGAAACTCACTGAAAACTTTTATAAAATCGTTAAAAAAAACTCTAAATCCATTTAAGTTTTCTAAAATTAGTTAAAATTCATAAAAATCCTGTAAAATCTCTTCATATATTTTCACAGACCATGACATTTTAAAAGATTCTTTTAAATATCCCTTGAAATATTATTCAATGACTTGAAATCTTTTAAAAATCTGTGATATCTCTTTTGTTATGTTTTAAAGTTACTTGTAATTCTCTTGGAACTGCTGTGAAATCTCTTTAAATATTTGCAAGCGATTCCAATCTTTTAAAATCTCTCCGAATTCCTTCAAATCTTCTTAAATCGATTAAAATTCATGATATTCTGTAAAAATCTTTGAAATATTTTTAAATACTTGAAAACTTTCGAATTATTTAAAACTTTTCAAAATCCAAAGATATGTTTTGAAATCTTTTGAAATTTTGTGACATATTTAGAAATCTCTTGAAATCTTAATATCTAGTGTACAGTCCAAATTCGAGGTATCAATCCCTTGGTATTATAGAGAATTAACGGCACCGAGTATTTTTTTTTATTCAATGAAAATAAATTTTATTCTCTTATTATATAAGATAATTTAAGATCTGCATTTTCAACAACAGTTAAATATTTTGCCACCATAAATATCACAAATTAAATTAACTTTAGTTGTAAACCAATTTAAAGTTAGCAGCGAATTTTATTTTTAAATTTCAAATGTATTAGATAGAGTAATTTCAAGGCATTCAAAAAAAAATCAGGCTTTCTAAAACAATGAGTGCGATGTTCGAGACATTTCGTCATGCCACTTTTTTTTATATAGGTTCTTATGAAATGTGTATTACCTGTGTTATAAACTAGAAATTCTAAGCTTTCACAATACACAATAAAATTTCATTGAGAAATTATCTGCACACCTAAGTGTACCAACTACCACCCCCATATCTAGTTAATCATGGAATATGGTGGCTTATGGTTTTGCAGTTTACTGCTGTTTGAAAACAAAATTTAAAAAATATCATTATTTTTCCAAATCCTCAAAATTTGTATTTAAAAAACTATTGCTTTGGGCAGTGCGTTGAAAAATGTCTTTGAACAGTATTATCTAATAGCTAAAAGTAACGGTCATAAAGGTACATAAAAAGAAAATATTTTTTTGCGATATCTCAACATTCTTCCAGGAACAAGAATCAATCATAACTTTGAAATTCGAACGACGTTAAGACCCTTTTATAGATCCCAGAAAACAACTTAAATTTTTTCAAATCTATTATAATAAAGTACGCGGCTTCCTAGTGATGTCCTTTCGCCTATTCAACTTGAAGTTGGTGTATATCTACTGATTTTGAATTATTATTTTTTTAAATATTTGTTTATTATTGTACATTGAAATTTGTGGCTAAAAAAGGTTACTTTTCACAGATTTAGGACAATCTGTCAAAAAAGTGACTATGTGGAATCCAAAGAAACCCTTTAAGAAGAAACAAATAATTTAGAAAAAAGCTCTACTGATTTCTAGACCAAACTCTGAAAATCATATTTCCACTGAACCGAAAAGTAAAGTTTTTTTAAAAAACATTCTCTGTTGAGTAGGATGTTGAAAATATCCCATCTTCCAGCTGTCTACCAACTTTAAGGTTTTCCCGGATTCACCGGGAGGGAAAACTTTTGTTTCTGTATTCACCGGAAGTGAAAACCGATGGTGGCCTATAAATAGCTACAGCATCCTTAGAATTTTTTTCTTCATTTAGAATAGAATTTCTTTAGCCCCCAGATAATAAATTTTCTGGAGAAAACAAAATTTCTGACGACCTAGGAGCAACAGGGAATTTTATAGAAAATTTCGAAGTTCGGAGTCATGTGAAAATCAGAATTTTCCGATGGTAGCTTATACATAGCGACAGCTTCATTGAAATTAATTTTTTTCATATGAAAAAGAATTTCTTTTGATCATATATAGTAATTTTCCAAGAGAATACAAAGTTTCCCCACGTCCTAGGAACATCAGGGAATTTTATAGAAAATTTCAAAGTTCAAGATCAGGTAAAAATTCGAATTTTTCAATGGTGGCCTATTAATGGCAACTACTACGAAATTTATTTTTTCATTTAGAAAATAGTTTCTTGGCTTCCTGCCAGTAACTTTCCTCGATAATAAAATTTTTTCAGTTTCCTAGAAGCAAGAAGAAATTTTTTAGAAAATTTCAGGGTCAGGTGAAAATTCGAATTTTTCGATAGTGGCATATGAATGGTTAAAGCTTCTTTAAAACTATTTTTGTCATTTAGATAAAAATTTCTTTGGTTATCAAATAGTAACCTTCCTGGAGAAAACAAAATTTTCAACGTCCTAGGAGCAACAAGGAATTTTTTGGAAAATTTGAAATTTAGAGATCAGGTGAAAAACTGAATTTTCCGACGGTAGCCTATAAATGGTACAGCTTCTTCGAAATTAATTTTTTGATTTACAAGGTCATTTCTTTGGCTCCCAGATAGTGACTTTGCTGAAGAATAAAATTTTTTCGAAAACTTGAATTTTACTATGGTGGTCTATAAATGGCTAAAGCTTTTTTTGGAAATTTTTTATTGGCTTTCTTATGTGCGTCCAAAACTGGAACTCATTAGAACCGAGCATTTTTAAATTGAAAAAATTTCTTTTAAAATTTGAATGCATTTAAATTGAAGGAGTTCCAGTTTTTTACGCACACAAGAAAGCCCTCTTATTCTCTAAATTAAAAAATAAATCCGAAAGAAGATGTATACCCATTTTTATAGCCATATATAGCCGTTTATGGGTAACCATCGGAAAATTCGAATTTTCACTTGACACCTCTCGAGGGAAAACAAATAATTGAAAATAAAGTTAAACAGATTATCAGGTTCTTTAGGATTCAGAAGGGAAGAGAACTATTTTGCAAAGGAAATTCTGATTTTTTAAATACTCAAAACTCTGTTTAAAAAATCGAGAAATTTTGCAGGAATATCTTGTAGAACTGTTCAAGAGGGACAAGTTTTCCCAAGGACTTTGTGCCGTATAAGTCGCATATTTTTGAGAGAAAAAAAACTTAAATTTTAGTTTTTCAAGGAAACGACCGCCGTAACTTACTTAATGAGAGCCAATTATTTTATTGTATTCGCTATATAGTAGTATTTTTACTGATCTTCCCTCCCACTGAGTCGCTACGTAATTCTTCAACAGCGCCTAAACATGTTAAAATTTAAAAAGGTAAAATAAATGTTTTTAAATACAGTCCAAACTCCGAACAATGCCGTTTTCGGGGCTGTAGAAGAGCATAATTCCAAGAAGCCCCCACTCTAAACCCCCACTCTAAACGCGGTCACGTTCGAATGCGCGGAGAAGAATTCAGCTGACAAACTCCGAGCAATACCGCGCGTCGGTTAGGTTAAAAATGTGTACAAAAGTGATTCATATTGGATTATTTCATTATAAACCCGAGCTTAAAGGTATGTAAAACATAAGAATCGATAATTAGCTATGGTATGTTCGATTCCTATAATAAATGTAAACAAAGCGTCACAATGACAAATATTTCACCTCACTTTTAACGTAACCAGTGAAATCTCGTGCAGTATATTAATAATTAATTACTGTGTCGTATTGCTTGTTTTTTTTAAACAAAGAGAAACTCAAATATCGAGTTGTCAATTATAACCTCAATTTGATGTCACTCGTGTAATCTTATTAATTATGACAATACATGTAAAACTTAAGGTAAAAAAACAATGAAAAGCTTTTTTTACAGTAGTAAAAATAGATATTCGTTCATTTGAAATATGGAAATTCACTCTTTCCCAGGTTTTGTACTGCGCAATAATACTGCGAGCAGTTTTCTCATAGAAACGCATATTAAATGAACTGAAATCAGACATCTAATATCTTTTGAACGCGATTTTATAATTTGTCATGGGTTTCTTCAGGTTTTAATGTTCACATTTTATGTTGAACATCTTTATCCAAAGCCTTTAAATATTTGACGAAAAATAAAATAAACAATGATTAGTTAGCCCCATATTACATAAATTTGATTTTATATCATAGCAAATTTTTTGTAAGTGGACTAAAAATAATGTTGAATAACGAACAGTTTTCCTAATATTTTATTTCTTATATGTATAATACAATGAACAATTAGTTTGACTGAACAACTTCAAGATTTTGCCCGAAAAAAACCTTCAGATTCGGCCGTTTCGTTCCCGGCACTCCTCGGAGCGTTAGCTATGAAATGCATCGATCGCGACCGACGCTAACGTGGTGGGGGCAGCGTTCGAGCGAGAAATCGGAGAAGCGGTACTGCTCGGGGCGGTACTGATCGGAGCTTGGACTGTATATATGAAAAAAATGTTTTTAAATATATATAAAATAAAAAATAATTTTAAAAATATATGTTGGCACTGCGCCAGTTACTTTATTTACGAAGAATATTCTGGAAACTTATCTAAGTTTATGTCACTATTCACGTTGACAAAACAGCAATTTTGTAGTTACATCAAACACATGAATTTCGTTTGTAGAAAATTTGTATTTCTAAACTAATTGACCCAACGAATAATTTTTTTTCATTAGGCGATATAATAAAATACTAATATATAGTCACACCTATGACCACGTCTGACGACCATGAGATGGATGGCCACAGGGCCTTGCCCGAACTTTGACTGAAAGGCCCTTTCCGTACATTTTTTGCGAATTCCTTAATTATTGATCGATAATTTACCATTTTCCAATAAATTATTAACTAATTTCCAAGTGTTTTAAGATTTTGATTCTTCGGATACAAAAACATGGTAAAAAATCATTGAAAGGACATTAATATTTTAAAGTGGATACCTTTGCCTGAATTCTTCGGCCAGAGAGAATTAATATATTTATCTCATTATTATAAATTCGAAGTAATTGATATTTTTTAATGTTAGTTACTTCATGAAAAAAGAACAAGGTGTAAAAATAATAAAATTACAGTTACATTTATTTATGTAAAGACTAGTTATACATACAAAATACTAATGTAATTTCTCTCAATATTATCCAAAGTAACTTAAGTTATTTTAAATTTTTGATCTTTAAAAATTTACCTTTATTTGAAATCATTTACATTATTATTGTAAAAAATATTTCCAAAATAAATGATTTTTTCTTATGAAAAATATATGCCTCGGCTTCAAGTTTAAAAAATATAAGAAGATCATGATTTGAATTTGAAATGTTTAAAAATTAAATTCTGCAGTTTGCCACACTGAGCCTTTTTCAATCTGTAATGTTGTCACCAGTGTGCGCAAGAAGCAACACGTGTGACGTGCGTACAGAAAGTGAGGTTAGGGTACAATTTATCCAATTTATCACAAGCACGACGCCAGTTTACATTTTGCCTTAATTCTACATTTAAAGACGTAAAATGTATCTTATGTACTATTTGGACGTTAATGGAGATCGTGTATATACACTGAAGGTAATTAAATATTTAAAATTATCACATAAACATATTTTGCTCCAAAAGCCCAAATATTGCTTCTTGATTTCAGTACAGTGTTATCGTGTTTATAAGTTTTTATGTATCGATTATTATATTTTAAAAGCCAATTTATTCTAAGCTGGCATGTGTTTTTTACTTTAAAAAATATTTTACATTAATTTCTGGAATGTATAATTGAAAATGCAATTATTGGAAAACTATAACCTAAAAGTTTTCAAGCATGCAGGGTATACACATCCGCGCGCAAAATTAATTTCATTAGTATCAATAATTGTTTATCTGAATACACGCATAATTTTACACATTTACTGGCAAATTTCTATCTATCTATTATTATCTATTATCTAAAATAATATAAAAGTAAAGCAAGGACAACATTTTTGATAAGTGATAAAAATTGCTATATTTTGGAGAAAGACACTAACCTAACCTAAAATTGTTCAAAACTGTAAGTTACATTTTTTAAGTCGAAGTCAAATGCTTTTTGTTTAAAATAACCGATTTCCGATAAAAATCGCCAACATAACTATTATTTTACAAATATTGCAAATATTCTTTGAACCTAAGTATTTTTGAATAACAATAGCAATTTTGGACGAAAAACATTAACATAACGTAACACAAAATTGTTTAAGATTGCAGCATCTTCTTTTAAACTAATGTTCTTAGTTTAACAAGGATATAAATTAAAATTTATTTTTTTGATAAATCTTATAAATTCCCTACTGAGAGTCAATTATGGATGACTATTAAATAGCAAACACTTTTTTTGCCAGTGGCGATCCATTTCTGAAAAAATCGACTTTTTCAAAATTTTCTTTTATGGATTGAAATGTTTATTTATTAAATACTTATGTAAATATTATACATTTTTAACGCGTGTTTTTAATAAAAAAATATTTTGTTTTACGTTTTTAACAGTTAAAAAGGGAATTTTCAATTTTCATTATTTTTCAACAGTTTAATTTTACAATTAAATTTTCAAAAGTTAAACTTTAAACTGTTGAAAATTGAAGAAAGTTGAATTTATAATAGTTAAAAATCAAATAAAAAATGTTCTTCCATTTTCAACTTTCTTTAATTTTTAACTATTCAAGATTCAATTTTCTTCAATTCTTAATATGCTTCGATTTTTAGCTGTTGAAAATTCAATTTTCTTACGACCAAAAAGACTAAAATAATCCAAAATTGTTAAAAAAATTATAAATCTTGTTCAAAATATGATTTTTGTTTTAAAATACCTATTTAAGGTTAAACACGCCAACAAAAGTTTTTAAAAAATGGTAAATATTCTTTGAAATCTAATTTTTTTAAATACCAATGATTACCTACAAAAACACTAACAGAATATAACAATCAACTGATTCAAATTGTAAATCTTCTTTGAATTGTAATGATTTTTGTTTAAATAACGAAGTGCCTATGAGTATTTAAATTTTGAAGTTTTCTTTAAAAATGATTTACTAATTCTTTTTTTGAACATCTATAACTTTTTACTTAATTGGCATATTTAAATTTTCCTTCCAAATTCTCGCAATGTTTATCAACCCCTTTTAAAATTCAACGAAAAATTAAAAAATCTTTGAAATTACAATGTTCTGCTGAAAATATTAAAAGGCGATTTTCTCAAATACTCCACCTTTTTATTTTTTGTTTGTTAAATGTTTAATTCTATAAGAAAGACATTCTATGAGTTTTATATGGGTTGAATCATTTTTGTGGTCACGAGAATTTCTTTCTCGAAGAATTGAATTTTTTTCAGACAACGATATATTTGAGAAAATTCGAGAAAAAAACATTTTCTGATTTTAAATCATTCTACAAAAAATAGCTCTTACTAAGTGCTTTAATAAACACCATATTTAAGAGGCGAATGATTTTGTGACTTGAAGTTGCACTGCCTGTCTGTATGATCTGAAATAGATTCGGATTTGACCATTTTTTTTTT
>CAKNWT010295532.1:1723-12958 GCA_932066315.1 Andricus coriarius | reverse complement strand
GGAATTTTATTATTCGGGCACTTTATTATTCGGACATTTTACAATTCGGGATTATTATTTTTCGTCAATTTTATTATTCGGGAATTTGGTAATTTAAGATTTGTATTATTCGGCAATTTTATTATTCGGGAATGTTCCGATTCGGGAATCTTACAGTGTCGGGAATTTTCCAATTCGGGAATTTTATAATTCGCGAACTTTATTATTCGGGAATTTTATTATTCGGGAATATTAAAATTTGGGACTTTTATTATTTGGGCATTTTATTATTCGGACAGATTTCAATGTCGGGATTATTATTTTTTGGGAATTTTATTATCCGGGAATTTAACAATTCTGGATTTGTATTTTTTGGCAATTTTATTATTCGGAAATTTTCCAATTGGGTAATATTATAAACTGTCCTGAATGTTATTATTCGGGAATTTTCGAATCCGGTACTATTATAAAATGTTCGGGAATTTTATGGGTCGGGAGTTTTCCAATTCAAGAATTTTATAAATTGGGAATTTTATTGTTCGGGAATTTTCCAATTCAGGAATTTTAAAATCCGGGAATTTTATTATTCGGGAATTTCCCAATTCGGAATTTTTATTTTTCGGCAATTTTATTATTCGGGGAATTTCCCAATTCGGGATTTTTATTTTTCGGGAATTTTGGTTTTCGGTAATATTATAAAATCTTCGGGAATTTTATTATTCGGGAATTTTCCAATTCAAGAATTTTATTTATCGGCAATTTTATTATTCGGGGAATTTGCCAATTTGGGATTTTTATTTTTCGGCAATTTTATTATTCGGGAATTTTCCATCTCGGGAATTTTATTTTTTGGGGTTTTTTTGTCGTCCCAATGTATTTAAATTTAATGAAATTAATGATTAATATTTTATTCGTATTCTATGGCTAATTTTGAAGAGAGATGTTGTTTCAGCTTCATTCACCTAATATTGACGATTCTGAATAAAATAAACAATAATGTCTTTTCTTCTGATGGGAAGTACGTGTTAAACGTCATGGGGCTTGAGCGACCTCTAGATACCATTAAAAGAAAAAGGGTTTTTATTTTTGTGTGGATTCGAACGCGGGCGATATGCATGCAATTTGGAGAGTAACAAAATTTGTGGACCTTCCTAGCGTAGATATCCTTGTTAGTAGAAAATCCCGAGTTTGGCAAGACACCAGTTGTCAAGTTTATTAATTTTCACTCTTGGATTTCTTTTCTACTAATTTTAATTTTCTTTATTAAGTCGGTGATTTTCTATCGATAATCTAGTATTATATTGCGGATTGTAAAGATTGTTCTTAGTGATTTGAGAGACAGTTGTGCGAGGGCGTCTCGTAACGAGAAAGCTTTGAGTCACGAAGACAACGAGGCGTCCTCACGATTCCATTGCCTGCAAGATCGCCTCGGTCCTTATCCTTTATAGACAGGATAATTTATTTCTCGTTGAACGCACGTGGGCTCGATTCGTGGGAAGCGGGGAGAGAAAGAAAAAAACTAAAAAGGACACAGAAGAAGAAGAGGGTGTCCCTATACAAGGAAATAATTGAAGAGTAGCCTTCAGTAATAAATTATCTATCTTTTCTCACTGCAATCTTAAAAATTATTTCCCCATCAAATTATACTGAATCTTTAATCCAAAATTGCAGATTAAATGTTCAGAGTTTTATTATCTATTTTTGTTTGTGTTTATTTCTTAAAATGTCAAAACATAATGTAAAAGATTTTAAGGCAATTTTTTTATTTTAAAAGAATTTTCACATCACGTCTCACAAAACTTCGATTTTCCGCGTCTTTTCGAAATTTTTATTTTCGAAAATAGCCAATTTCCGAAGAGTTGTTTAAAGTTACTTTATTCCACTTCTCGGGAGTGGAATAAATAAATAATTCGAACTATGTAGATTACATTTGGATTACTTCGCATTCGAGCTGGATTACTCCATATTGCAACTAGATTACAAGTGGATATCGTGGATTACAAGTGGATTACCTCGGATTAGGACTGGATTACTCGATATTACAACTGGATTAAAAGTTGATTAATCCGAATTATTTTCAATACAACGCATTACAAGTGGATTATGCCGAAATAAAAGTGGATTATTCCGGACTACAAGTGGATTATTCTCGACAACAAGTGGATGATTCTGGACTAAAAGTGAATTAATCTGGACTGCAAGTGGATTAATCTGGACTACAAGTGGATTAAACTGGATAACAAGTGGATCGCGCTGGATTACAAGTGGAATAATATGGATGACAAGTTGATTATCTGGATAACAAGTGCATTATCTGGATTACGAGTGGATTAATCTGGGTTAGACGTGGATTATCTGAATTGCAAGATGATTATCTGGATTACAAGTGGATTAAACTAGGTTACGAGTAGATTAAACTGGATTACAAGTGGATTACAAGTGGTTTACAAGTGGTTTAATCTGGATTGCAAGTGGATTATCTGGATTACAAGTGGATTATCTTGATTACAAGTGGATTAAACTGGATTATAAGTGGATACAGCTGGATTACAAGTGAATTAATCTGGATTACAAGTGGAATAATCTGGACTACAAGTGGATTAATCTGGACTAAAAGTGGATTAAACTGGATTACAAGTGGATTAAACTATGTTACGAGTAGATTAAACAGGATTACAAGTGGATTACAAGTGGTTTACAGGTTGTTTAATCTGTATTACAAGTGGATTAGCTGGATTACAAGTGGATTATCTTGATTACAAGTGGATTAATCTGGATTATAAATGGATACAGCTGGATTACAAGTGAATTAATCTGGATTACAAGCGGAATAATCTGGACTACAAGTGGATTAATCTGGACTAAAAGTGGATTAAACTGGATTACAAGTGGATTGTGCTGAATGACAAGTGGATTGCGCTGAATTACAAGTGGAATTATATGGATGACAAGTTGATTATCTGGGTAACAAGTGGATTATCTGTATTACAAGTGCATTGAGCTGGATTAAAAGTGGATTATCTGGATTACAAGTGAATTATCTGGATTACAAGTGGATAAAACTGGATTACGGGTAGATAAATCAGGATTACAAGTGGATCACAAGTGGATTACAAGTAGATTACAAGTGGTTTACAAGTGGTTTCATCTGGATTACAATTGGATTATTACTGGATTACAAGTAGATTAAGCTGGATCAAGAGTGGATTAATCTAAATACAAGTGGATTAACTGGATCACAAGTGGATTATATGAATTACAAGTGGATTATCTGGCTTACAAGTGGATTAAGCTGGATTAAAAGAAGATGAGTCTGGATTAACAGTAGATGAGCCTGTATTACAAGTGGATTAGTCTGGATTACAAGTGGATTACCTGGATTACAAGTGGATTATCTGGATTCCAAGTGGATCTATCTGGATTAAACGTGGATTACAAGTGAGTTATTCTGGATAACAAGTGGATTTTTCTGGATTACAAGTGGATTAATCTGGAGTACAAGTGGATTATCTGGAATAAAAGTGGATTATCTGGATTAAAATAGAATTATATGAATTACAAGTAAATTAACCTGGATTAAAAGTAGATTGCAAGTGGATTGAAAGTGGATTACAAGTGGATCAAAAGTGGATTACAAGTAGAATAATCTGGATTAAAAGTGGATGTACCTGTATCACAAGTAGATTATCTGGAGAACAAGTGGATTACAAGTGGATAAAGCGGATCAAGCGGAGCACAAGTGGATTAGTCCGATTACAAGTGGATTAGTCGGATTGCAAGTGGATGACAAGTGGATTAGGCTGGAATATAAGTGTATAAAGCTGGATTACAAGTGAATCATTCTGGATAAAAAGTGGATTAGCCTGAAGTACATGTGGATTATCTGCATTACAAGCGGATTATCTGGATTGCAAGAGGATAATCCGCCTTACAAGTAAATCAACCATAATTACAAGTGGATTTCAAGTGGATTACAAGTGGATTGAAAGTGGATTAGAAATAGAATAAACTGGATTATAAATAGAATAAACTGGATTACAAGTGGATTATTTGGATTACGAGTGGATTACCCTGGATTACAATTGCATTAGGCTGGGTGACGAGTGGATAATTCTGGCTTACAAGTGGATTATTCTGAATTAGAAGTAGAGTATTCTGAATAACAAGTGGATTATTCTGGAGAAAAAGTGGATTACAAGTGGATTAATTTGTATTTCAAGTAGATTGGGCCGATCACAAGTGGATTAGTCGGATAACAAGTGGATTAGTCGCATTACAAGTAGATTGAAAGTGGTTTACAAGTGGTTTAATCTGGACTACAAGTGGATTAATTCGATTGCAAGTGGATTATCTGAATGACAAGTGGAATAATGTGGATTAGAAGTGGATGAGAAGTGGTCTAAGCTGGATTATAAGTGGATAAAACTGGATTACAAGTTAATTAATCTGGATTACAAGTGGATGATTCTGGAGCACAAGTGGATTATCTGGATAAGAAGTGGATTATCTGGAATACAAGAGGATTATCTGCATCAAAATTAAATAAAGCTGGATTACAAGTGGATTACAAGTTGATTAAAAGTGGATTACAAGTGGATTACAAGGGTATTACAAGGGGATTACAAGTATAATAAACTGGAATAAAAGTGGATTATGTGGATTACGAGAGGGTTAATCTGGATTACAAGTGGGTTACCAGTGGCTTATCTGGATTACAAGTGGATCAATCTGGATTACAAGTGGATAATTCTGGATCAACAGTGGATTAATACTGGATTACAAGTAGATTAGGCTGGATAACGATTGGATAATCTGAATTACAAGTGGATTAATCTGAATTACAAGTGGATTAATCTGGAGAACAAGTGGATTACAAGTGGATTAATCTGGATTACAAGTGGATTAAGCGGATCACAAGTGGATTAGTCTCCTAAATATCTTTTCCATCAACACGCGTGTGTAGTTTTTCGATCTGAGAAGCAAAAAAATTGTTGATACAAAATAAAAATTTGTAATATTTTTTTTAATACTTTAATTTTCGTTTTTTTCCGTTTTTTTTTTGGATTTTATATGAATATAATTACCCTAACATTCATTGGAAAATTAATCAAAAATTTGAATATTTCAGATGTCGAAAAAGAATCTAGGAAATTTTCGTGAACGTTTTTTGTTTCACGGGATTTTACAAAATATTGGAAAAAATTCGGGCTGGCTTAAAAGATTTTTAGGACTTTTAGACGTTTGCAAAAAATGTAAAAATATTTCACATATTTTCGGAAACCTTTTTATGTTTTAAAATATTTTTTATCTTTTGGAAAGTTCCAAAATTCCTAAATGTCTTTTATACTAACTCGAAATTTTCCTACAATTTTTCAAATTCTTTTAAAATACAAAAATTGCCTCATAATCTTTTATATCCTGTTTTCAAATTTTAAGGAATATTTGAAAATGTTTTCAAATATTTTCTTTGTTTGAAAATTAATTTTTCAAATTTGTTAGAAACTTTAAATTTTCTCAGGAATCTTGAAAAAAATGTATTTGTCTTGAAACCTTTAAAAATTTGTAAAAAGCTTCTAAATTTCTTCTCAAAATCTACAAAAATGTACAGTTTTAAAAGTTTGTTTGAAATCTTTTGAAATTTTAAATTATTGAATCAATATCTTATTAAAGCTTTTAAATATGTTTCAAAATGATGCAAATTTTATTCCTAACATTTAAAAAGAATTCTGTAAAACTAAAAAAATTACCAGAAAATCTTCCAGATTCATCTCTTACAGTTATGAACGACTTTTGAAATAAAAATTTTGTTCAAAAAACCTTCTTTTAAAATTAATTTTTCACACAAAAAAAAATTATTTAAAATTTAACAAGGAATCTTCATTTTTCTTAGTTTTATTTCGAAGTCTTTAAAAATGTACTATTTGTTTTGAATTTTCTTTGAATATTTATTTCATAAAAATAAAATATCATTTCAAATCTTCCAAGGAATCTTAAGAATATTTGTCTATTATCTTAAAACTTTTAAAAACTTTTAAAAGCCTTTAATTTGTTTATGAAAATCTTTAAAACTCTATTAATTTGTTTAACACCTTTTTGAAATCTGTTCAAACCAAAAAATTCTTTTTAATAATTTCAGAACCTTTAAACCTTCTGAATATTATTTAAAATTATGTTAATTTTTCCTGAATTTTAAAAAAGTACCGCAAAATTAAAACAGATTGTCTTAAAATCTTCCAGATTCTTTTTTGACAAGTTGGACATTTTTTGAAATATTTTTAAATCTTTTAAAAACATTCTCTAAAAATTAAATTTTCAAACAAACAAATACTTGTGATCATTTACAATTTTGTGAGGAATCCTAAGCTTCCTTAATTAAATTTAAAAATCTTTAGCAATGTACTATTTTTTTCACATTTTTCAAAATCTTTTAAAATTTTAAATGATTTTCTTATTTTTCAGAAAGTTCTGCAAAATCAAAAAATTGCCGTAAAATATTCCAGCTTCTTTTTTTTACATTCACGAAAAACTGTCGAAATGTTTTAAAATCTTTTTGAATTTTCTTTAAAAATTAATGTTTGAAAATAGGAAATCATTTTGAATATTCCGAGGAATCCTAGAATCATTCCTTTATTCTCCTTAAGATTTTAAAAATTCTGTAAAAGCTTTACAGTTTTATTTTACAATCTTTAAAAATCTGAACTTAAAAAAAAATTGTATATTCTTTTCAAATTTTAAATTATTTAAAATAGATTTAAAAATTTCTAAGTATCTCTTGGAATTACTTAAATATTTCGTCATTTTTGTGTTAAATCTTGCAAAATTAAAAAATCTGCCTCACTATCTTCCGGATTCTTTTTCGAAAATCGTTTGAAGTCTTTTGAGATGTTTTGAAATTTTCTGGAAAAGTTAATTTTTCAAAATAAAAAATTATAAAAAATTTCCTAGGAATTTTACGAAAATTTGTTTAGACACTTAAAACCTTTCAAAATTCTTAAAACCTTCAATTTTTTTCAAAATATTCAGAACTTTGCATTTTGTTTAAAATTTGTTGAAATCACTTTAAATTAATAATCATTTCAGAACTTCCGAGCCTTCTAAATATAATTTTAATTTATTCAAATTTTTCCTAAAAATTGTAAAAATTTCTGCAAAATTAAATCAAGTTGTTTTAAAATCTTTCAAATTCTTGTTGGCAAATTTGCAAGTTTTTTGAAATGGTTAACATTTTTTTTTAAACATTGTCTTGGAATAAATTAGTCAAACAAACTATAAATTGTTTAAAATTTTATGAGGAACCATAAGGTTTAATAATTTTATTTCGCAATATTTGAATTTTGAAGTATTTGCTTCATATTTCTTGCAACATTTAACAAATTTGTATTATTTTGTAAGTTTCTCAAAAATATTTGAATGTTTTTTTAAACAATTTAAATTTTTCTTAAAATTTTCAATAAATCCTGAAAAATTAAAAAATCGGCCTTAAAATATTTCTACTCTCTTTAAAGCTTTTAAAATATTAAAAAGCTTCTAAATGTTTTGTTCGAAATCTGCCAAAATCTTAATTGTTAAAAAATGTTTTGAATACTTTTAAAGTATTAAATTATTTCTAAATCTTTTCAAAGCTTTTAAATATCTCTTAAAATCACTCGATTTTTTTCAAAATTTTGAAATCTTGCAGACAAAGAATCTTAAAAAAATAAAACAAAATATCCAAATCTCTACATTTTTTGTAAAATTTTTGGCAATCTTTATAAATTTGAAATTATTTTTGAAATGTTTTAAAGGGTTATAAATATTTTTTTAAATGATTCCAATTTTTCTTAACATTAAAAAAACCTGAAAAATTAACAAAATCTTCTAGATACTTTTTCGACATCTTTTGAAATCTTCAAAGCTTAAAATTAATCTTTCAAAATAAAACTTAAATTATTTAAAATTCTTCGCAAAATCTTATTATCGGTACTGATAATTTTTTTTGTTACCATTAACGAGAATTTTTTATCGGTAATTCTTAGTTTTTGTTTATAATCTAATTTTTTTCATCTTTTTAAAGTTATAAAAAGTTTACACTTTATAGTTTGACAGGAAAATGTTAGGAACAGAATTATTTTCAAAAATTAAAAAACATTTACCATTAAAATTTTCTCTTTTAACAATAATGTTTAGAAACGTTCCGAAAAAAATTTTATCATGAAATAACATTAGTTATTTCGGGAATTTCGATTTACTAAATTAATGGTGCAGAAAATTCGTAATTTTCATTAATAGATCAATAAATAATCTCCTATAATGTGGTTAAGTGGTATTATATAAATAGAATCCTTTTGTCACTAAAAGTCATATTTCGTTTTATGACCTTTATTTAAAATTCGAATTATATATTTATGAAAAAATGCTACAATTTCATTAACAATAAGGAAAATTATAATTATTTCTGTTTTATTATAAACTTTATTTTATTATTCAATATGAATTTGAAATGGCAACAAATGCTTTTTCTACTAAGTTCTCTCAAGCTTCTAACCACTCCGTAGCAGTTCTGATTTACCGCCTATTCAAAAGCTAATTTGAAATTGCGTATATTCTGCTCTCCGAGTGCATATACGGCGATAGAATTCTAGAATTATAAGTTTTAATACACCAGAGATGAAGTGCATCATCAATAAAGCAAATCTCGTCCAGTAAATTCAGTAGCATCAAATTAATGTCGGATTAGCACTGAAGGAAAGTTTTGAAATTCATTTTCAAATAAATTTTCAAAAAAGAACTTTTTTTTTAACCAAATAGTTTAATTTTCAACGAAAAAGTTCATTTTTAACCGAATTGGATGAATTTTCAAAAAAATATTCTTCAAACAGGTGCATTTACAACTAAATACAAAGATGAACATTTACAACCAAAAAGACAAATTTTCAACAAAACAGTTAAATTTTCAAGCAAGAAAGATTTTTCAGTTAAAAAAAAATAATTTTCAACAAAAAACTTTATGTTTAAAACCAAAAAAAAAAAATAATTTTTCAAACAGGTGCATTTACAACTGAATATAAAGATGAAAATTTACCACCAAAAATGCAAATTTCCAAAAAAACAGTTAAATTTTCAAGCAAGAAAGATTTTATCAGTTAAAAAAATTAATGTTAAACAAAAAAATTTATTTTTCAAATAAACACTGGAAGTTTTAACCAATTTGTTAAATTTTCTACCGGAATGTTAAAATTTCAAGCTCAAAAGAATTTTCTACTAAACACTTGAATTGTCAACATAGAAGTTGATTTTCAATCAAATAATTTATTTTCTACCAAAATAGTTGAATTTAAACAAGACATGAATCCTCAACCAAAAAAAATAATTTTTCAAACAGGTGCATTTAAAACTGAATATAAAGATGAACATTTACAACCAAAAAGAAAAATGTCCAACAAAATAGTTACATTTTAATGCAAGAAAGATTTTTTAATTAAAAAAAAATTAATTTTCAACAAAAAGCTTTATTTTTCAAATCAACACTGGAATTCTTATCCAATTTGTTAAATTTGCTACCAGAATGTTAAAATTTCAAGCTAAAAAGAATTTCCTACTAATCACTTGAATTTTCAACAAAGAAGTTGATTTTCAATCAAATAATTTATTTTTCTACCAAAATAGTTGAATTTTAACAAGACTAGCATCTGCAACAGAAAAAATTAATTTTTCAAACAGGTGCATTTACAACTGAATATAAAGATGAACATTTACAACCAAAAAGACATATTTCCAACAAAGCAGTTAAATTTTCAAGAAAGAAAGATTTTTTCAGTTAAAAAAAATCAATTTAAAAAAAAAAAACTTTATTCTTCAAATAAACACTGGAATTTTTAAAAAATTTGTAAAATTTTCTAATAGAATGTTGAAATTTCAATCTGAAAAGAAGAATTTTCCACAAAACACTTGAATTGTCAACAAAGAAGTTCATTTTCAATCAAATAATTTAGTTTTCTACCAAAATAGTTGAATTTAAACAAGACATGCATCTTCAACCAAAAAAAAATAATTTTTCAAACAGGTGCATTTACAACTGAATATAAAGATGAACATTTACAACCAAAAAGCCAAATTTCCAAAAAAAAACAGTTAAATTTTCAAGCAAGAGATTTTTTCAGTTAAAAAAATTAATTTTCAACAACAAAATTTATTTTTCAAGTAAACTCTAAAAAGAAGAATTTTCTACAAAATACTTGAATTGTCAACAAAGAAGTTGATTTTCAATCAAATAATTTATTTTTCTACCAAAATAGTTGAATTTAAACAAGAGATGAATCTTCAACCAGAACCAGAAAGTAAGAATTTTCAACAAGAAAGTTAATTTTTGATCAAATAGTTAAATTCTCAACCCAAAAATATTCCAAATCGATGACTTTTAGCAAAATATTTGAATTTTTAACAAAATAATTGAATTTCCAGTCAAAAGGGGTGAACTTTTCACCAAAAATATAATAGTAGACTTTTTAATAAAAAAAATTACCTTTCTACCAGAGAAGATAAGTTTTCTATCAAAGATGAATTTTCAATCCAAAATAAAAAATTTTCTATCCAAAAAGACGAAGGATCAACAAAACAGTAGAATTTAAGCAAAAAATATTTTAATTTGAAAAGGAAACCAATTGAATTCAACCAAAGGAGGTTTCTGTTTTTAATAAAAAAAAAAACAGTTAAATCTAATCAAAAAGACGAATTTTTAACAAATCGGTTCAACCCTCAAAATGAAAAAATTAATTTTTAATCAAAAAGTTGTATGTTTGACCAAAAAAGATTAAATTGTTACCAAGAAAGACAATCAAAATAGTAGAATTTTCATGAAAAGAATTAATTTTCAACCAAATAGTGGAATTTTTTACGAAAAGTGTAAAATTTCCAACCGGAAAAAACGAATTTTCAACAAAATTGCTGAATTTTCAACCAAAAACTATGCCTTAGTTATTATTAATATTTATTAATATATTATTAATAATTCATTTTTCTGAATTAATTAACAATAATAATTGTAGAATTTTCAACCAAATAATTAAATTATTCATCAAAAAATAAAATTTGTAATTGAAAAAAATTTACTTTTAACAAAAAATATAATAATAGACTTTTCAGCCTAAAAGAATTAACATTCAACCGGAAATTCTCATTTAAGTTGAAAATTAGAAAGAGAGGAATAGGGCAAAGCCGAAAAAAAAATTCATCTGCTTTAATTGAAAATTCAACAATTATTATTGTTGTGAAGTAGTT
>CAKNWT010295531.1:0-10682 GCA_932066315.1 Andricus coriarius | reverse complement strand
ATGGATAGGTGCAGACTTACACACATCTGATACCTTCCATCATAAATGATGAGAATGTAAAAATTAATTCAAAGAGTAACATCGTTTTGAAAAAATCACTAATAAATTAAGTATGGTATTTTTTAAATTTATTCTAACATATATGTCAGCAAGTGATATAGTAGAACATTCATTACGACTCAGAACTTTTTTCAGCAGGAATGAGAGAATTATGTACCAGCCACTAAATTCAATGCGTAAACTTGGATAAAATTAAGTGGAAGGTAGCTTATGCCAAACGATATACCGTTATGGTCCAGATCGAAGAAAATAACATAGAATATACTTCCATGCCTGGCAGCTTCTTCAAAAAATTGTATACCATCTCCTTTGTCCACCTTTATATTTTCATTTAAAGCTAATCCGAAGTAATTGGCTGACTCTTTTAACATTTCTTTAACGATACCTACTGCTGTGATCTTCAAATGTAATTTTTTCATACTTTTTAATTTTATTACAAAATTGTTTAGGAAATGAGGATATGTAAGAAAATTGTTATTAATAATGCACGGGGAAAGCAGTCTAAAATGTACATCCTCCAAGGCTTAAGAGGATAATTTTTGCATATTTTTGGATGTTTCTTTTACAACTACAACTGCCAGGATCTAAATATTGTAGGCGTATGCTGAAAAATCATGGTCAACCATTGTATGCACTTCTTCTTGTTCCCATTTCACTGAAAAAAATTAATTTAAGTTTTAAGACCTGTTCGTAAATGAAAATTATTCAAGTTTCGTTTACTTGCTACTGACTGAAAAATATTTAAAAGTGTTTTTGAAATAATACACAAGCATGCAATAATTACAATTATTTTTAATGTATTTTGAATGTGAGTAAGAAGTACATAAGGAATGGTCAACATTTGTCTTTCAGTAAATTTAAATATAAATAATGCTGCACTCCAAGGAAAAATTTAAGCGGCGCAGTTTGCCGGCAGACCTTCAGAAGATAAGACTAGAAATCGAAAAGTGGGAATGAAACATGTTTTCATTTTTTTTCTATATTTTTAAAATGCACACTGAAATTCGTATTCCTCGGTAAATTTTACAAGAAATATATAGTTTAAATTAATTAAATTAAATAATTGCATAGAATTGCTCATTTCGGTGAACGTATGCACAGCCTTAATTAAAAGCTAAGACAAACAGTGCATATTAGTTATTAAAATTTTAAAATTCATCGGTACTTAATAATTTTAAAAATGGAAAATAAAATGAGAACCAGATACAATTTTTTAAAGAGTTCTGGCATACATTTCATATTTTAATTTCTTTGTATAAGTTTAAAAAACCGGTGTTACCTCACTTCATGGTTCTTTCGACCAAACATATAGAAATATAGAAAACTCGAATTTAAACAGGATTATCTTAGTGACAAATATCTAACTAAAATTAATAATTTGAGTATTTAAATTTATTTTTAATTGCATTTTAATTGTGACCCAAAATTATTAAATTTCCCATTCGTACAAACCTATTCGGCAGAAAAAAATTGCAAATGAAAAAAGGAAAACGGTTACGCCTTCAACCCGTACAATAGTACGAAGCAGAACGCGTTAACATATATAAATTCAATATAAATTCAACATACATAACAATAATTTCAGAAAATGTTTTTGGCAACAAATTGATTTAATTCATATTCAAGTAAAACATTCTTGCTATTGACAGTACCCAAAATCTCGATGAAAATATAGAAGTGCACAAGATCATTCGACTACAAACTCATTTTTTTTAAAGAATAAAATTCTGTATAGTGCACGTTATATATTATATATTTTCATGTTTTTTACATTCTCATTCATGAGAGTGCAATGTAATCGTCCAAATTTGCGATCTCTGGTTTTTAATGGATCTTTACGTTTCGGCTAACTTTTGAAGGATTTGTCGAATCGAGTCAGCCTTCGATAAACTTTTTAAGGGTCCCAAAATGAAGGTTAAGTTCGTTACCAGATATTTTGGATAAAAATTCAAAAAGTGAACACATTTTGAAAATTTTTGAGACCACTTTTTTCAATATTTGAAAATTCTATGTACGGTTATTAGTAGTACGCAAAAAGACAAACAATTTATTTTAATGCAATTTTTCGATAAAATCAAAATTATCAGAGTTATAGCATTTTCAAAATCCAAAAAAAAACAAACGAAAATTAACATTTTAAGCCGAACAACGCACAATATGAAAAAAGTCACGAAAAGAAAAACGTTTCTATTTGAGAGCCGTACACGATTATCATAAAAACTTTTTGAATTTTTTCGAAAAATCAAAAATTCAAATTTTGATCGCACTAAAAATAATAAAAAATCAAAAAATTCAATTTTTCTGTCAAACTATGAAAGATAAGAAAAAAGATGAAGAGATCAAAGTCGTGCACCTGATAAAGATCTAAGAATTTGTTATGAATTACTTTTTGATAGGATTCGTAGTTTTTGTTTTATTCGTGAAAACAACGTTAACAATATAAAAATTAAATTTTTGGACAAACGACACAAGCTATGAGAAAAAAATGAATAGACTGAAGTTGCTCATCCAAAAAACAGCTCAAAATTTTGTATTAACAATTTTTCTATAGGACGTTTAGTTTTTGTTTTAATCGTAGAAAAAACATTAAAAACCAAAAAAATCTGCCCGAAATGTCCCGTTTTATTTTGTTTACATGGTTTTATTTTTTAAAAGCAATCGTCTGTATAACCTAACTGTTGAGCGCAAAGCGCGAGTATGGCAATGAGAATGTAATCGTCAAGGCCGTAGGTGCTTTGAGAACCCTCTTCAAAGTCAAATTCAAAAAAACATGTTTAATTTCACTTTATGATTGTAGTTTATGAGGGATTTGAATCACAGTTTTTGATTTGCGCGCAAACTCGGCGTATTTTCAGGGCAGCTGAGAATAAAAGTTAGTGCAAAGTAAGGAGAAAATATTAAAGTCATCATGGAAAATAAAAATTGTTCATTATTTTGCAAGATCTGAATAAAGCAGTACCAGATCGAGGTACAGAAATAAATATAATATACATTAGATATAATAGTGTTGAACATAATGTAGAAAAGTTCACATTTTGGACAAAATCGAGTGCGAAGCACGAGATACGTGATAAGAATGTATTCGTTAAAGCCGAAGGAGCTTTAACAAAAGAGAATTCACAATCATCAAATTACAGTTGTTGACGCTTCGGCCTTTCATTTTAAAATGTGCGTGCACAAATGTGTTGAAAATACAAAGACCGAGCGCGTAGCGCGAGGTAAATATATCATCGAGCGCGAAGCGCAAGAACCAACAGTCGCGCGCCCTAGGTGCGCTCAAACTTACGAGGAATGAGAATGTGCCCGCACAGCGGGCATATTTTTGCAAATAGTTTAAAATGATTTCAATACAAACTAAATTTTTCCGTTATAATTAGTTTGATTGAAATAAATGGTTCTTAAACCATTATACCTAATTCTATGGTAGAATTATTATGTTGTAAGGAAGTCCATATAGTAAAGTAACCCGGAATGTCCATCTTAATTTAAAAACCTGTCAAAACGATGCTTACTATTTATCTAATATTTTTATAAAATAATATTTATTTATTATCTATAATTACTCTTGAAATATATTCCCATAGTAGTTTTGATTGGTTTTTATCGATATAAATATTCCTATGTTATCATTTTTAAAACATAAAAAACGGCATAAAAACCTTTTAGCTATTGAAAATGACTTCATCCTTGGTTTTTATAGCAGGAATATCGTATTCTATTTATTGATTTCTATTAACTCTGAAAATTAATTTAGGGTACTCTTTTGAGGAGTTTGAATTTTGATCTACTACTACCGAAAGATCACTTGAACTTATAAAAATTATTGGTTACACAAAAAACACTTTATTTTCATCTATTCAAATTCAAATATTTGTACTACGACTATTAAAAAATAAAAATGATTAAATATTACATATATCAAGCAACCACAAAAAGGTTGTTATCCCTGGGGATACTTATCTGCTTCTGAAAATTCACCTATCACTGGTTTGTAAATTGTTTTATAACAATAATTTTCCATTAAGTGTAACAAAAACGAGTTTGTTTCTCGAGGGACAGAGATTATTGCACCATCTTGCTACAAGATAAATTTTGTGATTTTCATTCAGTTTCAAAGTATTTAGGAAATTCTCTCTAAAAGAATGATTTATAAAATGTTTAGCTTCTACTTTTCTAAAGAAAGACCCAGTGGGCACAAAAACATTAACGTCCTAAGAACGTTCTGAAGACGTTCCTAGGACGTTTGTGTCAGTCCAATTGATGTCCTAAAGACGTCCCATGTTCCAAAGACGGTTTTTGGAACGTGGGACGTCTTTAGGAAATCAATAAATTGGACTGACACTAACATCCTAGGAACGTTTTTAGAACGTTCTCAGGACGTTAATGTTTTTGTGCCCACTGGGGAACTATTCAATATTAAAAGAAAGTAATATTGAATATTTTTATCTTGATTGTTTAACCACATTCTTGGAGGATTCTAAGGGTAATATTTTAGAAACAGAGTCCATAAAAAAAAAATCAAATCTCAATGTAGGATTTTAAGATATAGGATCTCATGTAGGTTAAAAGTGAATTCTTTTTCATTGAGAAGTCTAGTATTATATTTTTTGTTTCAAATTAATTTCTTTTATTTAAAAATTCTACTATTTGGTTAAAATTTGATTTATTTTGTTGGAAATTCAACTATTTCCTTAAAAAGTCATCTTTTTGGTTGAAAATTCATCTTTTGGTTGCCAATTAATGAATTCTTCTTATTATTTGAAAAGTCTACTTTTACATATATTTTTGGTTGAAAGTTAATTCTTTTTAATTATAAAGTCAACTATTATATTTTGGGTTCAGAATTAATCTCTTTTGGTTAAAATTACTAGTATTTGTTGAAAAATGTAACTATTTTCTTGAAAATTTAACTATTTGGATAAAAGATCATATTTTTTGGTCGAAAATTAAATTATTTTGTTGAACATTCGTCTTTTTTATAGAAAATTTATCCGTTTTAATTAAGAGTTTATCTTTTGATAGAACAGTAATATTATTGGTTGAAATTTCATCGTTCTTCGTTCTAAATTTAACTTTTTTATTGAAAATTTATCTTTTTTTTGTAGAAAATTTGTCTTTTTTTGTATAAAATAATTCTCCTTTGTTGAAAATCCACTGCTTTCGTTAAAAATTTTATTATTTTGTTGAAAAACGATGTTGTTATAGAAAAATTTTTTTAAATTTAAATTCTTTTTTTTTGTAGAAATTTAATCTAGTTAGTTGAAAATTCATCTGTTTGGTTTAAAATTTAACTATTTTATAAATAATTATTTTATTTGGTTGAAAATTAATTTTTTAAACTTTTACTGAAACTCTCGTTGAAAACTCAACTGTTTTGTAGAAAATTCGTATTTTTATGTTGAACTCAACTGTTTTTGATTACAAATTAAAATATCTTTTGCTTCAAGATTCATCTCTTTGGTTTAAAATTCAAGTATTTTGTTGAGAATTGTATTACTTCGCTAAAAATTTAACAATTTTGTTAAAAAGTCATTCTTTGAGGTTCAAAATTATTCTTTTTTTTTAGAAAAATAATCTTCTCAGGTGAAAATTCATGGCTTTGGTTGAAAATTTAACTATTTTGTTCAAAAATGTTATTGTTGGTACACAATGATTTTTTTTTAAACTTAAAGTTTATCTTTTTTAGTTGAAACTTCATGTATTCTGTTGAAATTTCGCCTTTTTGGTAGAAATTCAATCTTCTTGGTTGAAAATTTATCGGTTTAGTTAAAAATGTAACTATTTAGTTAAAAATTAATTTTTGAAACTGCAAATTCAACTGTTTTATTTTAAATTAAACATTCATTTTATTAGTAAAAAATTAAACAATGTGGTTCAAAACTCAACTGCTTTGTAGAAAATTCTTATTTGTTGGTTAAACTCAACTATTTTTTATTGAAAATTCAAATTTCTATATAACTATTTTGTTGAAAATTCTTTTTTTTCCATACGAAATTTTACTATCTATTTTTTGTTACAAATGTATATTTTTTATTTCAAAAATCTACTATTTGGTTCAAAATTCGCCTTTTTTGGTAGAAATTTATAGTTCTTGGTTGAATAGTTATGTTTTCAACATAACTATTTTGTTAAGAATTAATTTTATTTGGTTGAAAATTAATGTATTGAACTGAAAATTTAAATATTTTTTAGTTGATAAACTTAAAGCGAACTCTCGGTTTCAGTCCAGTTTCGGGGGTTGCCTGAAAATAGCCTTGGCCACAAATCGGTGGGATCGAAACGTAAGCATTTAGGGTCGTCTGAACCGTTTTCAATTGGAATTCATAATATTGCGCAATCGCTGCATGTGAGTACCCGCGTACTGAGCCTTTCCACTGAGGTGCTTGTGTATTGTTTGGTTGAACTCAATTGTTTACGATTGAAAATTAAAATATTTTTTCGCTGAAGATTCATCTCTTGGGGTGAAAATATAATTATTTTGTTAAAAAATCTTTTTTCTATTGAAAAATAATTGTTCTAACTGAAAATGTAATTATTCTATTTTTGGTCCAAATTGATCTTTTTGAGTTGAAAACTCAACTGTTTGGTTACAAACTCACGTATTTTGTTATTAAATTGTCTTTTCTCGTAGAAAATCATTCTTCTTTGTTGAAAATTCATGGCTTTGGTTGAAAATTTAACTAATTTGTTTAAAAAAATTTTATGTTGAAATAATTTTTTTAACTTTAAATTGATCTTTTTTAGTTACAACTTTATATGTATTTTGTTCTGTATTTGTCTTTCTTGTTCAAAAAATCATATTTTTTGGTAGAAATTTTATCTTATTTTTCGTAGAAATATAATCTTCTTGGTTTGCAAATTCATATATTGATTTAAAAAAAGTAATTTTTATATGAAAATTCATATTATTTGGTTGAAAATTAATTTTTTATACTGAAAACTCAACTAATCTGCTTTAGGTTGAGAATTTATCTTTTTTAGTAGAAAATCGTTTGTTAAAAAGTCAGTTAGTTTTGACTGAAAAGTAAAATATTTTTAGTTGAAGAGTCATCTCTTTGGTTGAAAAGTTTACTATTTTATTGAAAATTCATTTTTTTTGGTTGAAAATTAATTTTTTAAACTGAAAAATTAAACAATTCCACTTTCTTTGAAAATTTATGTTTTTTTTAATTCTACTATATGGTTAAAAATTCGTCTGTTTTGTGGAAAATTAATCTTCGTGGTTGAAAATTTATCTTTCTGGTTAAAAATGCATCTATTTTTGTTAAATATGCCATGCCTCTAAATTGTAATATATGTGGATTTACTATTTTATTGTTAAACATTGTTCTCATGTAAGATCTTCGCCCCCCCCCACACCGTCGTGAAAAACATTATTTACACACACCAACAGTTTTTATAATAAATTAATAAACAAACCTTTTTTGCATTAACAGTATTGATCTCCTAGGTCTAAGTTTTTATTTTTATAACTGAAGAATAATTTATAACGGTGAAAAAAAAAAAAAAAATTGGTCGCGCAAAGTCAGGGAATTTCGCAATTCGAATTTTGTAGCAACCCTGAAAATATTTATCAACAATTTAGAAAAAAAATTTAAATCTTAAAATCAGACTTTGCAGTTGGCAGCCTTGCGGGCTTGCGCACTTTCCTGAACATTCTCTATGGTAAGGTTATGTTTATTGTCTGTGTCAGGTCTGTCCTGCCATTTTTTTGACGATTGTGATTGTGAATATTTGTTTTGAAAAGATTAGAAACGAAAAATGTCATCAGATGAAGAATTCGACGATGAACTTGCAGACCTGGAAGATATTCGTGATCAAATTTTAAGTCAACCAAGAGTGGATCGTATGCAAGTTAGTGCATGGGAAGATGATGATGGAATCGATCCAGACCGAAATCCTACAGGTTAGGAGACGATATATGTGAAAATATATTTGTTTACCAACCATTTTTTACGTATTTACATACTCTTTATTCCAGAAGATATTAATAAAAGTATAAGAAAGATGTCAAGATTTTTTTCTGCTAAGGATTTAGAGGTTATTCAATATTTGAATACTTTTTTAAATACTATCCAACAAACACGCGTGCAATTATTGTTATGTTTCCTATTTTTTACAAATAAATATTTGTTCATCTTAAAATACATATACCCAAATATTAATTGAGGTTTTGACTACTCTTGAAACCTTTTGAAACCATTTAGGCCTTTAAAAATGTCTTCAAATGCCTTGAAATCTCTTTCGAAAGCTCATGAAATTCTATATATTTCTCCGAAAACTCACACAATCCCTTAAAATAATTTAAAATACTTTGAAAAAGTTCCAGCAATCAAAAAATGAATAATCAATTGAAAAATATGGAACGCCCATGAAATCTTATACATTTTTTTTAAAATATCTTGAAATTCATTGAAATCTTTTGAAACCATTACAAGTTTTGTAAGATTCCGTGAAGAATTGTAAATATCATTGAAAACTTTTACACAATCGTTAATATCCATCTAAATCACCTAAGGTCTTCTGAAATTAGTAGAAATCCGTACAAATCCTGTGAAATTCCTTAAAATCCTCTCAAACATTATTAGAAATTCCTTGAAATCTTTTGGAGCCACTTGAACCTACAAGTTTTGTAATATCCCGTGAAAAATGTTGAAAACCATGGAAAACTTTTACAAAATCGTTAATATCCCTCTAAATCGCTAAAAAGTTTTCTAAAATTAGTATAAATCCATAAAAATTCTGTAAAATTTCTTAAATTCTCTTAAAACATTATTGGAAATACCTTGAAATGTTTTAAGTTACTTCCAATTCTTTTGGAGGTGCTGTGAAATATCTTGAAATTATTTGAAATACTTTGAAAATCGCTCAAATATTTTTAAATACTTTGCAATTTCTAAAAGATTTGTGATATGCCCTGAAATATTTTGAACCCTATTGAAAACGCTTTAAATCTTTTAAATTATCTCAAAATCCCTTGAAATCTTTTAAAATTCATAGATATTCTGTGAAAGTTTTTGGAATCTTTTACATTTCTTTTGGTTTTCTGGAAATTATTTGAAAGCAGTTGACATAATTAGAAATCGCTTGAATTATTTCGAAATACATCGAAAACGTTAAAACTTTTTTAGTATTTTCAAAACTCAAAAATATCTTCTGAAATTTTGTGAAATCTTTATAAATCCTTGAAACCTTAATATCTGGTGTACACTCAAAATTGCAATGATCAACCCCGTTGAAATTATTTGAAATCCTTAGAGTCCCATTGAAATATTTTAAATATTGTGCAATCCCTAGAAATTCTCTAAAATCCCTTGAAATATTTTGAAATGCATTTTGAAATACGTCCACAATTCTTAAAATCTTTTCAAATACTGCGGGGTCTCTAGAAATCTTTTGTAATCCCTTGAAATCTTTTGAGTTTTTAAACCACTTGAAATCTTTCGAAGGTTTGTAATATTCGGTGAAATACTTTGAAACCCATTGAAAACTTTTACAAAATCATTGAAATCTTTCTAAATCCCTTGAAGTCTTCTAAAATTAGTTTAAATCTATAAAAATTATATGAAATCCCTTAAAATACTTTCATAGGCGAAGAAATCTGAAAAGATTCTTGGAAATCCCTTGAAATATGTTGAAATACTTCGAAAATCCCTAAAATCTTTAAAAATACTTTGTAATTCCGAAAAATTATTTGAAACCCATTGAAAACTGTAAAAGTTTTGTTAGCTGCCCTGAAATATTTTGGAACTCATTGAAAAAGCTTTAAATCATTTAAAATCTCTCCAAATCCCTTGAAATCCTCTTACTCGTAAACTAATAAAATTCATCGATATTTGCTGCAAATCTTTAAAATATTTTACAGTTGTTTACAGTATATAGAAAGAATTTGAAATTGCTTACAATATTTTTAAATCCCTTGAAATCCCACTAGCAATCCTTTGAAATTCTTTGAAATCTGTTGAAACCACGTTAAAGAATTATAAATCCCTTGGAATATTTCGAAATACTTCGATAACTTTAAAATTTGTTAAAACTTTTCAAAACCCAAAGGTATCTTCTGAAAATTTTTAAAATTTTGTGAAATCTTTAGTAATATTAGAAATCTCTATGTCTGGTGTACACTAAAAAATTCGAATGAACAACCGCACGGTATTAATGAACGGCGATTAATAATTTTTGTTATTTAATTAAATCCGGTGTTATTCTTATCAAAGTAGATAATTTAAGATCTGAATTTTCAAGATCAATGGAATATTTCGCCACCATAACGATCACAAATTAAATTAACAGTTGTAAACAAATCGAAAGTTAGCAGAGGATTTCATTTTTATATTTTAAATGTAATAAATAGAGCAATTTTAAGTCATTTAAATGCAATCAGGTTTTCAAACATAGTGAATGCGATATTTTCGATACATTTCATTACATTACTTTTTTTAGATAGATTTATAATTATTGGTTCCATATTTTTTTAAACAAATCTCATATTTTAATTTCTTCCCTTTACTTGCGAAAACTTCGCTTTTTCACATAAATATATATTAGTAAGATTAAATATTTCCTTAATTTTGTAATAAAATAATTTCAGAACAATGTGTAGTAGATTGTAGAGCTCGGGG